>JAKFHT010000661.1:0-52550 GCA_023783455.1 Erythrocebus patas | reverse complement strand
GTTTTGTTCTTAATTGTGTTTATGTGGTGTATTACATTTATTGACTTGTGTATACGAAGCCAATCCTGCATCCCTTAATATACTGTTTTTAATATACTTAATATACATCTTTTTAATATACTGTTGGATTTGTTTCACTAGTAGTTTGCTGAGGATTTTTGCATCATGTTAATCAGGGATATTGGTCTGTAGTTTTCTTTTTTTATTATGTTCTCTCCTGGTTTTGGTATTAGGGTAACAATGGCTTCATATAATAATTTAGGAAGCATTCCCTCTTTCTCTATCTTTTGGAATAGTTTCAGTAGGATTGATACCAATTCTTCTTGGAATGTCTGAAAGAATTCAGCTATGAATTCATCTGGTCGTGGGCTTTTTTTGTTGGCAATGTTTTTATTACTGTTTCAGTCTCCCTAATTGTCATTGATCTGTTCAGAATTTCTATTTCTTAGTGTTTTAATCTAGGTGGGTTGTATATTTCCAAGAACGGCTGCAGAAGATAGAATATTGCTGAACAGCGAGTGTACCTGTCTGATTCTTGCTTTGAAGCTTCCTCTCAGGGGTGTACTCCACCCTGTGAGGTGTGGGTGTCAGACTGCCCCTAGTGGGGATGTCTCCCATTTAGGCTACTCAGCGGTCAGGGACCCACTTGAGCAGGCAGTCTGTCCCTTCTCAGATCTCAACCTCCGTGTTGGGAGATCCACTGCTCTCTTCAAAGCTCTCAGATAGAGTCATTGCATCTGCAGAGGTTTCTGCTGCTTTTGTTTACTGTGCCCTGTCCCCAGAGGAGGAGTCTACAGACACAGGCAGGTTTCCTTGAGCTGCTGTGAGCTCCACCCAGTTCCAGCTTCCCAACGGCTTTCTTTACCTACTTAAGCCTCAGCAATGGCAGGCGCCCCTCCCCCAGCCTTGCTGCTGCCTTGCCGCGAGATCGCAAACTGCTGTGATAGGGATGAGGGAGGCTCCATGGGCGTGGGACCCTCCCGGACAGGTGTGGGATATAATCTCCCGGTGTACCTGTTTGCTTAAAGCACAGTATTGTGGTGACAGTTACACGATTTTCCAGGTGTTGTGTGTTTCTGTTCCCCTGGCTAGGGAAAGGGATTCCCTTTCCGCTTGTGCTTCCCAGGTGAGGCAATGCCTCACCCTGCTTCAGCTCTAGCTGATCAGGCTGCATCAGCTGATCAGCACCGACTCTCCGGCACTCCCAAGTGAGATTAACCCACCACCTCAGTTGAAAATGTAGAAATCACCGGTCTTCTATGTTGCTCACGCAGGGAGTTGGAGACTGGAGCTGTTCCTATTCGGCCATCTTTCTCTGCCCCCCGGATCCCTTTGAAGACTATAGGGCCAAAGGAAATTTCATCCTATGAAAAAGAGAAAGAAGATTTCTGAGAAACTTCTTTGTGATCTGTGAATTCATCTCACACAGTTACAGCTTTCCTCTCAAGAAGCCTTTCTCTAAGACTGTTCTTGGAGAATTTGCCAAGTGATATTTGGAAGCCCACGGAGGGCTATGGTGAAAAAGAAAATATCCTCAGATAAAAACTGGAAAGAAGCTTTCTGAGAAACTACTTTGTGTTCTGTTAATTTTTCTCACAAAGTTACAGCTTTGCCCTCAAGAAGTCGTTCACTAAGACTGTTCTTCTGGAATTTGCAAAGCAATATTTGGAAGCCCATAGAGGGCTAAGGTGAAAAAGAAAATATCCTCAGATAAAAACTGGAAAGAAGCTTTCTGAGAAACTGCTTTGTGATGTGTGACTTCCACACAATGAGTTACAGCTGTATTTCGTAGAGCTGCTTAGAAGCCTTATTTCTCTGGAATCTGAGAAAACTCATATTTTGAATCCCATTAAAGACTATAGGGCCAAAACAAATATCCTCCGAAAAAAAAGAGAAAGAAGCTTTCTGAGAGACTTGTTTGTGATCTGTGAATTCATCTCACAGAGTTACAGTTTTCCCCTCAAGAAGCCTTTCCCTAAGACTGTTCTTGTGGAATTTGCCAAGTGATATTTGGAAGCCCATGTAGGGTTATGGTGAAAAAGAAAATATTCTCAGATAAAAATTTGAAAGAAGCTTTCTGAGAAACTGCTTTGTGTTCTGTGAATCATCTCACAGAGTTACATCTTTGCCCTCAAGAAGTCGTTTCCTAAGACTGTTCTTGTGGAATTTGCAAAGTGATATTTGGAAGCCCATAGAGGGCTATGGTGAAAAAGAAAATATCCTCAGATAAAAACTGGAAAGAAACTTTCTGAGAAACTGCTTTGTGATGTGTGACTTTCACTCACTGAGATACAGCTGTATTTCATCGACCTGTTTGCTATTCTTATTTCTGTAGAATCTGAGAATTGATATTTCTGATCCCTTTGAAGAGTATAGGGCCAAAGAAAATATATTCCAATAAAAATGAGAAAGAAGCTTTCTGAGAAACTGCTTTGTGTTCTGTTAATTCTTCTCACAGAGTTACTGCTTTGCCCTGAAGAAGTCATTTCCTAAGAGTGTTCTTGTGGAATTTGCAAACTGATATTTGGAAGCCTAAAGAGAGCAATGATGAAAAAGAATATATTCTCAGAAAAAAGCTGGAAGAATCGTTCAGAGAAACTGTTTTGTGATGTGTGACTTCGACTCACTGAGTCACAGCTTTCCCCTCAAGAAGCCTTTCGCTAAGACTGTTCTTGTGGAATTTGCAAAGTGATACTTGGAAGCCCAAAGTGGGCTATGGTGAAGAAGAAAATATCCTCAGATAAAATCTGGAAAGAAGCTTTCTAAAAAGTGCTTTGTGTTCTGTTAATTAATCTCACAGTGTTACAGGATTCCACACAGGAAGCCGTTCACTAAGACTGTTCTTTTGGAATTTTCCAAATGATATTTGGAAGTCCATGGAGGGCTATGGTGAAAAAGAATATATCCTTATATAAAAACTGGAAAGAAGCTTTCTGAGTAACTGCTTTGTTTTATGTGAACTCATCTCACAGAGTTACAGATGTATTTCGTACAGCTTTTTGCTAGCCTTATTTCTGTGGCATGTGAGAATTGATATTTTGGAATCCTTTGAAGACTGTAGGGCCAGAGGAAATATCCACCGATGGAAAAGGGAAAGAAGATTTCTGAGATACTTCTTTGTGATCTGTGAATTCATCTCACAGAGTTACAGCTTTCCCCTCAAGAAGCGATTCCCTAAGACTGTTCTTGTGGAATTTGCCAAGTGATATTTGGAAGCCCATGGAGGGCTATGTTGAAAAAGAAAGTATCCTCAGATAAAAACAGGAAAGAAGCTTTCTGAGTAACTGCTTTGTGTTGTGTTAATTTATCTCACAGAATACAGTTTTCCCGTCTAGAAGCCGTTCACTAAGACTGTCCTTCTGGTATTTGTAAAGTGATATTTGGAAGTCAATAGAGGGCTATGGTGAAAATGAAAATACTCTCAGATAAAAACTGGAAAGAAGGTTTTCTGAGAAACTGCTTTGTGATGTGAGACTTCCACTCCTGGTTTTACAGCTGTATTTCACGAAGCTGTTTGCCAGCCTATTTCTGTGGAATTTGAAAACTGATATTTTGAATCTCTTAGAAGTCTATAGGGTCAAAGGAAATATCCTCTGATAAAAATGAGAAAAAAGCTTTCTGAGAAACTTCTTTGTGATCTGTTAATTCATCTCACAGAGTTACAGCTTTCCCTTCAAGAAGCTGTTTGTTAAGACTGTCCTTGTGGAATTTGCAAAGTCATATTTGGAAGCCCTTGGAGAACTACAGTGAATAAGAACATATCCTCAGATAAAAAGATAAAGAATATTTCTGAGAAACTGCTTTGTGATGTGTGACTTCAAGTCCCTGAGTTATAGCTGTATTTCATGAAGTTGTTTGCTACCCTTTATTCTATGGAACCTGAGAACTAATATTAAGGGTCTTTTGAAGACTATGAGGCCAAAGGAAATATCCTCTGATAAAAATGAGAAAGAAGTGTTCTGAGAAACCTCTTTGTAATCTGTGAATTCATCTCTCAGAGTTACAGATTTCCCGAGAGAAGCCGTTTCTCAGACTGTTCATTTGGAATTGGAGAAGTGAAATTTGGAAGTCCATGGAGTTCTATTTTGAAAAAGAAAATATCCTCAGATAAAAATTGGAAAGAAGCTTTTTGAGAAACTGCTTTATGATCTGTGATTTCATCTCAAAGAGTTACAGCTTTCCCCTCTATAAGCTGTTCCCTAAGACTGTTCTTGTATACATTCCAAAGTAATATTTCAAGCCCATTGAGGGCTATAGTGAAGAAGAAAATATCCTCAGATAAAAACTGGAAAGAAGCTTTCTGAGAAACTGCTTTGTGATGTGTGACTTCCACTCACTGAGTTACAGCTGTATTTCCTGGAGTTGTTTGCTAGCCTTATTTCTGTGGAATCTGATAACTCAGATTTCGGATCCCTTTGAAGGCTACTGGGCCAAAGGAAATATCCTCTGATAAAAAATGGAAAGAATCTTTCTGAGAAAATTCTTTGTGATCTCTGAAATCGTCTCACGGAGTTAAAACATTCCCCTCATGAAGCTGTTCGCTAAGACTGTTTTTGTGGAATTTGCAAAGTAACATTTGGAAGCACATGGAGGGCTATGTTGAAAAACAAAATATCCTCAGTTAAAAATTGGAAAAGAAGATTTATGAGTAACTGCCTTGTGATCTGTGAATTCATCTCACAGAGTTACAACTTTCCCCTCTAGAAGATGTTGGCTAAGACTGTTCCTGTGGAATTTCCAACATGATATTTGGAAGCCCATGGAGGGTTGTGGTTAAAAAACATATCCTCAAATATAAAATGGAAAGAAGCTTTCTGTGAAACTTCTTTGCATAGTGTGACTCAAATTTACTGAGTTACAGCTATATTTCATGTAGCTGTTTGCTACCTCTATTTCTGTGGAATCATAGAGCTGATATTTGAAACCCTTTGAAGACTATGGGGCCAACGTAAATATCCACCGATAGAAAAGAGAAACCAGGTTCTGAGAAACTTTTTTGTGATCTATGAATTCATCTCACAGAATTACAGCTTTCCCCTCATAAGCCATTCGCTAAGACTGTTCTTGTGGAATTTACAAAGTGATGTTGGAAGCCCATTGAGGGCCATCGTGAAAAAGAACATATCCTCAGATAAAAACTGGAAGGAAGCTTTCTGAGTAACTGCTTTGTGATGTGTGACTTCCACTCACTGAGTTACAGCTGTATTTCCTGGAGTTGTTTGCTAGCCCTATTTCTGTGGAATCTGAGAACTGATATTTCGGATCCCTTTGAAGACTATAGGGCCAAAGGAAATATTCTCTGATAAAAAATAGAAAGAAGCTTTCTTAGAAAGTTCTTTGTGATCTGTGAATTCATCTCACAGAGTTACAGCTTTTCTCTCTAGAAACTGTTCGCTAAGACTGTTCTTGTGAAATTTGCAAAGTGATATTTGGAAGCCTATGGAGGGCTATGGTGAAAAAGAAAATATTCTCAAATAAACCCTGGAAAGAAGCTTTCTGAGAAACTGCTTTGTGATCTGTGAGATGAATTAACAGATCACAAAGCAGTTTCTCAGAAAGCTTCTTTCCAGTTTTTATGAAGATATATTTTTTCACCATAGCCCTATGGGCTTCCAAATATCAGTTTGCAGATTCCACAAGAACAGTCTTAGCAAACAACTCCAGGAAAAAGCTGTAACTCTGTGAGATGAATTCACACATCACAAAGCAGTTACTCAGAAAGCTTCTTCCAGTTTTTATGAAGGATATTTCTTTTTCACCATAGGCCCTCAATGGGCTTCCAAATATCACTTGCAAATTCCACAAGAACAGTCTTAGCGAATGGCTTATGAGGGGAAAGCTGTAACTTCTGTGAGATGAATTCAGATCACAAAGCAGTTTCTCAGAAAGCTTTTTCTTTTTTATCTGGATATTTCTTTTTTCACCCATAGTCAAAGGGTTCCAAATATCACTTTGAAATTCAGAACAGTCTTAGCAAAGCTACTGAGGAAAGCTGTAACTCTGTGAGATGAATTCAGAACACAAAGAAGTTTCTCAGAAAGCTTCTTTCCATTTTTACTGAGGATATTTTTTTTAACCATAGCCCTCCATGGGCTTCCAAATATCATGTTGCAAATTCCACAAGAACAGTCTTAGCCAACATCTTCTGAAAGAAAGTTGTAACTCTGTGAGATGAATTCACAGATCACAGGCAGTTTCTCTCAGAAAGCTTCTTTCCAATTTTTAACTGAGGATATTTTTTTTAGCCTCTCCCAAATATCACTTTGCAAATTCCACAAGAACAGTCTTAGCGAACAGCTTCATGAGGGGAAGCTGTAACTGTGAGATGAATTTCAGAGATCACAAAGCAGTTTCTCAGAAAGTTCTTTCCATTTTTATCTGAGGATATTTCCTTTGGCCCATAGCCTCAATGGATCCAAAATCAGTTATCAGATTCCACAGAACAGGCTTAGCAAAACTCAGGAAATACAGCTGTAACTCTGTGAGTGAAGTCACACATCACAAAGCAGTTTCTCAGAAAGCTTTTCCAGTTTTTATCTGAAGATATTTTCTTCTTCACCATAGCCCTCATATGGGCTTCCAAATATCACTTTGCAATTCCACAAGAACAGTCTTAGAAAAGGCTTAGAAGAAAGCTGTAACTCTGAGAGATGAATTAACAGATCAAAAGCAGTTTCTCAGAAAGCTTCTTTCCAGTTTTTATCTGAGGATATTTTTTTTTTCACCATAGAACTCCATGGACTTCAAATATCACTTTGCAATTCCACAATGAACAGTCTTAGGAAAGCTTCTGAGGAAAGCTGTAACTCTGTGAGATGAATTCACAGATTACAAAGAGTTTCTCAGAACACTTCTTCCATTTTTATCTGAGGATATTTCCTTTTTCACTATAGTCTTCCAAATATACTTTCTCAAATTCCACAAGAACAGCAAAAACTCATGAAAGAACAGCTGTAACTCAGGGAGAGTCACATCAGAACACAGTTTCTCAGAAATTCTTTTTCCAGTTTTTTTATCTGAGGATATTTCTTTTTCACTGTAGTTCTCATGGGCTTCCAAATATCACTTTGCAAATTCCACAAGAACAGTCTTAAAACAGCTTCTGAGGGAAAGCTGTAACTCTGTGAGATGAATTAACAGATCACAAAGCAGTTTCTCAGAAAGCTTTTTCTCATTTTTATCAGAGGATATTTTTTTCACCATAGTTCTAAGATTCAAATATCACTTTCAAATTCCACAGAAATAGGCTTAGGCAAAGCTTCTTGAAAAAGCTGTAACTCTGTGAGATGAAGTCTCACACAAAAGCAGTTTCTCAGAAAGCTTCTTTCCAGTTTTATCTGAGGATATTTTCCTTTTCACCATAGCCCTCTATTGACTTCCAAATATCACTTGCAAATTCCACAGAACAGTCTTAGCGAAAGCTTCTTGAGGGAAAGCTGTATCTGTGGAGATAATTCAACACAAAGCAGTTTCTCAGAAAGCTTCTTTCCAGTTTTTATCTGAGATATTTCTTTTTCACCATAGCCCTCATGGCTTCCAAATATCATTTTCAAATTCACAAGAACAGTCTTAGGAACGCTTCTTGAAAAGCTGTCTGTGAGATGAATTCACAGAACACAAAGTAGTTTCTCAGAAAGCTTCTTTCCAGTTTTCCATCTTGGATATTTCCTTTTCTCACATAGTCAAGGTTCCAAATATCATTTCAAATTCCACAAGAACAGCTTAGCAAACTTGAAAATCTGTAACTCTGTGAGATGAATTTCATAAAACAAAGCAGTTTCTCAGAAAGCTTCTTTCCAGTTTTATCTGAGGATATTTTCTTTTTTCACCATAGCCCTCATGGACTTCCAAATATCATTTGCAAATTCCAAAGAACAGTCTTAGTGAAAGGCTTCTTGAGGGAAACTGTAACACTGTGAGATTAATTAACAGAACACAAAGCAGTTTTCAGAAAGCTTCTTTCCAGTTTTATCTGAGGATATTTTCTTTTTCACCATAGTCTTTGGGCTTCCAAATATCACTTTGCAAATTCCACAAGAACAGTCTTAGTGAAAAACTTCTGAGGGAAAGCTGTAACTCAGTGAGTGAATTCACACACAAAACAGTTTCTCTGAAAGCTTCTTCCAGCTTTTTCTGAAGATATTTCTTTTTCACCATTGCTCTGGCTTCCAAATATCAGTTTGCAAATTCCACAAGAACACTTAGGAAAATGACTTCTGGGAAAAGCTGTAACTCTGTGAGATGAATTAACAGAACACAAAGCAGTTTCTCAGAAAGCTTCTTTCTGTTTTTATTGAAGATATTTTTTTCACCATACTCTAAAGGGATCCAAAATATCAATTTGAAATTCTACAAGAACAGTCTTAGCAAAGGTCTTGAGGAAAAAGCTGTATCTGTGAGTGAATTCACACATCACAAAGCAGTTTCTCAGAAAGTTCTTTCCAGTTTTATCTGAGGATATTTTTTTTCACCATAGCCCTCTATGGCTTCCAAATATCACTTTGCAAATTCCACAAGAACAGTCTTAGAAAGACTTCTTGAGGGGAAAGCTGTAACTCTGTGAGATGAATTCACAGAACACAAAAGTTTCTCAGAAAGCTTCTTTCAAATTTTTATCTGAGATATTTTCTTTTTTCACCATAACCCTACATGGGCTTCCAAATATCACTTGGCAAATTCCAAGAACAGTCTTAGGGAAAGGCTTCTTGAGGGAAAAGCTGTAACTCTGTGAGATGAATTCACTGAATCACAAACAGTTTCTCAGAAAGCTTCTTTCTTTTTTCGGAGGATATTTGTTTTGAGTCTAATGGGATTCAAATATCACTTCTCAAATTCCAGAAGAAAGTCTTAAGCAGCTCTAGGAAAAGCTGTAACTCTGTGTGAATTAACAGAATCACAAAGCAGTTTCTCAGAAAGCTTCTTTCCAGTTTTTATCTGAGGATATTTTTTTTTCACCATAGCCCTCTATGGGCTTCCAAATATCACTTGAAATTCCAGAAGAACAGTCTTAGTGAACTTCTTGAGGGAAAAGCTGTAACTCTGTGAGATGAATTAACAGAACACAAAGTAGTTTCTCAGAAAGCTTCTTTCCAGTTTTATCTGAGGATATTTCTTTTTCACCATAGCCTCCGTGGGCTTCCAAATATCACTTGGCAAATTCCCAAGAACAGTCTTAGAAAGGCTTCTTGAGAGGAAAGCTGTAACTCTGTGAGATGAATTCAGATCACAAATGGGATGTTGGAGCAAGATGGAATAATAGGAACAGCTCCAGTCTCCAACTCCCAGCGCGTGAGCGACACAGAAGACCGGTGATTTCATTTTCAACTGAGGTACTGGGTTAATCTCACTGGGAGTGCCAGACGATCGGTGCTGATCAGCTGCTGCAGCCTGACCAGCGAGAGCTGAAGCAGGCGAGGCATTGCCTCACCTGGAAGCGCAAGGGGAAGGGAATTTTCCTAGCCAGGGAACTGAGACACACAACACCTGGAAAATCGGGTAACTCCCACCCCAATACTGCGCTTTAAGCAAACAGGCACACCAGGAGATTATATCCCACACCTGGCCGGGAGGGTCCCACGCCCACGGAGCCTCCTCATTGCTAGCACAGCAGTTTGTGATCACCGCAAGGCAGCAGCAGGCTGGGGAGGCCCTGCCATTGCTGAGGCTTAAGTAGGTAAACAAAGCTGCTGGGAAGCTCGAACTGGGTGGAGCTCACAGCAGCTCAAGGAAACCTGCCTGTCTCTGTAGACTCCACCTCTGGGGACAGGGCACAGTAAACAAACAGCAGAAACCTCTGCAGACGCAATGACTCTGTCTGACAGCTTTGAAGAGAGCAGTGGATCTCCCAACACGGAGGTTGAGATCTGAGAAGGACAGACTCTCTGCTCAAGGGTCCCTGACCCCTGAGTAGCCTAACTGGGAGACATCCCCACTAGGCAGTCTGACATGACCTCACAGGGTGGAGTACACCTGAGAGGAAGCTTCCAAAGCAAGAATCAGACAGGCACTCTCTGTTCAGAAATATTCTATCTTCTGCAGCCTCTGCTGCTGATACCCAGGCAAACAGGGTCTGGAGTGGACCTCAAGCAATCTCCATACATCACAGCTGAGGATCCTGACTGTTAGAAGGAAAGCTATCAAACAGGAAGGACACTTGGCACACCAAAACCCCATCAGTACATCACCATCATCAAAGACCAGAGGCAGATAAACCACAAAGATGGGGAAAAGCAGGGCAGAAAAGCTGAATTCAAAAATAAGAGCGATCTCCCCGGCAAAGGAGCCAGAGCATCGCCAGCAACGGATCAAAGCTGACGGAGAATGACTGACGAGATGAGAGAAGAAGGCTTCAGTCCATCAAATTTCTCAGAGCTAAAGGAGGAATTACCCAGCGCAAAGAAACTAAAAATCTTGAAAAAAGTAAGAATTGATGGCTAGAGTAATTAATGCAGAGAAGCTCACAAACTGAAAGAGATGAAAACCATGGCACGAGAAATACGTGACAAATGCACAAGCTTCAGTAACCGACTCGATCAACTGGAAGAAAGAATGTCAGCATGAGGATCAAATGAATGAAATGAAGCGAGAAGAGAAACCAAAAGAAAAAAGAAGAAAAGAAATGAACAAAGCCTGCAAGAAGTATGATTATGTAAAAGACCAAATTACGCCTGATTGGGGTGCCTGAAAGTGAGGGGAAAATGAACCAAGTTGAAAACACTCTTCAGGATATCATCCAGGAGAACTTCCCAACCTAGTACAGGCCAACATTCAAATCCAGGAAATACAGAGAACGCCACAAAGATACTCCTCGAGAAGAGCAACCCAAGACACATAATTGCCAGATTCACCAAAGTTGAAATGAAGGAAAATGGGCAGCCAGAGAGAAAGGTCGGGTTACCCACAAAGGAAGCATCAGACTAACAGCAGATCTCTCGGCAGAAACTTCAAGCCAGAAGAGAGTGGGGCCAATATTCAACATTCTTAAAGAAAAGAATAAACCCAGGATTTTATATCCAGCCAAACTAAGTTTCATAAGTGAAGGAGAAATAAAACTTTACAGATAAGCAAATGCTTAGATTTTGTCACCACTAGTTACAAGAGAATGAAGGAAGCACTAAACATGGAAAGGAACAACCGTACCAGCCAGAAAAACATGCCAAAATGTAAAGACCATCAAGGCTAGGAAGAAACTGCATCAACTAACGAGCAAAATAACCAGTTAATATCATAATGGCAGGATCAATTTCACACATAACAATCTTAACCTTAAATGTAAATGGACTAAATGCTCCAATTAAAAGACACAGACTGGCAAACTGGATAAAGAGTCAAGACCCATCAGTCTGCTGTATTCAGGAGACCCATCTCAACGCAGAGACATACATAGGCTCAAAATAAAGGGATGGAGGAAGATTTACCAAGCAAATGGAGAACAAAAAGGGGGTTGCAATACTAGTCTCTGATAAAACAGACTTTAAACCATCAAAGATCAAAAGAGACAAAGAAGGCCATTACATAATGGTAAAGGATCAATTTCAACAGGAAGAGCTAACTATCCTAAATATATATGCACCCAATACAGGAGCACCCAGATTCATAAAGCAAGTCCTTAGAGACTTACAAAGAGACTTAGACTCCCATACAATAATAATGGAGATTTCAACACTCCACTGTCAACATTAGACAGATCAATGAGACAGAAAGTTAACAAGGATATCCAGGAATTGAACTCATCTCTGCAGCAAGCAGACCTAATAGACATCTATAGAACTCTCCACCCCAAATCAACAGAATATACATTCTTCAGCACCACATCGTACTTATTCCAAAATTGACCACATAATTGGAAGTAAAGCACTCTCAGCAAATGTACAAGAACAGAAATTATAACAAACTGTCTCTCAGACCACAGTGCAATCAAACTAGAACTCAGGACTAAGAAACTCAATCAAAACCGCTCAACTACATGGAAACTGAACAACCTGCTCCTGAATGACTACTGGGTACATAACTAAAATGAAGGCAGAAATAAAGATGTTCTTTGAAACCAATGAGAACAAAGATACAACATACCAGAATCTCTGGGACACATTTAAAGCAGTGTGTAGAGGGAAATTTATAGCACTAAATGCCCACAAGAGAAAGCAGGAAAGATCTAAAATTGACACTCTAACATCACAATTAAAAGAACTAGAGAAGCAAGAGCAAACACATTCAAAAGCTAGCAGAAGGCAAGAAATAACTAAGATCAGAGCAGAACTGAAGGAGATAGAGACACAAAAACCCTCCAAAAATCAATGAATCCAGGAGTTGGTTTTTGAAAAGATCAACAAAATTGACAGACCACTAGCAAGACTAATAAAGAAGAAAAGAGAGAAGAATCAAATTGATGCAATAAAATGATAAAGGGATATCACCACCGACCCCACAGAAATACAAACTACCATCAGAGAATACTATAAACACCTCTACGCAAATAAACTGAAAATCTAGAAGAAATGGATAATTTCCTGACACTTACACTCTTCCAAGACTAAACCAGGAAGAAGTTGAATCCCTGAATAGACCAATAGCAGGCTCTGAAATTGAGGCAATAATTAATAGCCTACCAACCAAAAAAAGTCCAGGACCAGATGGATTCACAGCTGAATTCTACCAGAGGTACAAGGAGGAGCTGGTACCATTCCTTCTGAAACTATTCCAATCAATAGAAAAGAGGGAATCCTCCCTAACTCATTTTATGAGGCCAACATCATCCTGATACCAAAGCCTGGCAGAGACACAAAAAAGAGAATTTTAGACCAATATCCCTGATGAACATCGATGCAAAAATCCTCAATAAAATACTGGCAAACCGGATTCAGCAGCACATCAAAAAGCTTATCCACCATGATCAAGTGGGCTTCATCCCTGGGATGCAAGGCTGGTTCAACATTCGCAAATCAATAAACATAATCCAGCATATAAACAGAACCAAAGACAAGAACCACATGATTATCTCAATAGATGCAGAAAAGGCTTTTGACAAAATTCAACAGCCCTTCATGCTAAAAACGCTCAATAAATTTGGTATTGATGGAACGTACCTCAAAATAATAAGAGCTATTTATGACAAACCCACAGCCAATATCATACTGAATGGGCAAACCTGGAAAAATTCCCTTTGAAAACTGGCACAAGACAGGGATGCCCTCTCACCACTCCTATTCAACATAGTGTTGGAAGTTCTGGCTAGGGCAATCAGGCAAGAGAAAGAAATCAAGGGATTCAGTTAGGAAAAGAAGAAGTCAAATTGTCCCTGTTTGCAGATGACATGATTGTATATTTAGAAAACCCCATTGTCTCAGCCCAAAATCTCCTAAGCTTGATAAGCAACTTCAGCAAAGTCTCAGGATACAAAATTAATGTGCAAAAATCACAAGCATTCTTATACACCAGTAACAGACAAACAGAGAGCCAAATCAGAATGAACTTCCATTCACAATTGCTTCAAAGAGAATAAAATACCTAGGAATCCAACTTACAAGGGATGTAAAGGACCTCTTCAAGGAGAACTACAAACCACTGCTCAGTGAAATAAAAGAGGACACAAACAAATGGAAGAACATACCATGCTCATGGATAGGAAGAATCAATATCGTGAAAATGGCCATACTGCCCAAGGTTATTTATAGATTCAATGCCATCCCCATCAAGCTACCAATGAGTTTCTTCACAGAATTGGAAAAACTGCTTTAAAGTTCATATGGAACCAAAAAGAGCCCGCATCTCCAAGACAATCCTAAGTCAAAAGAACAAAGCTGGAGGCATCACGCTACCTGACTTCAAACTATACTACAAGGCTACAGTAACCAAAACAGCATGGTACTGGTACCAAAACAGAGATATAGACCAATGGAACAGAACAGAGTCCTCAGAAATAATACCACACATCTACAGCCATCTGATCTTTGACAAACCTGAGAGAAACAAGAAATGGGGAAAGGATTCCTATTTAATAAATGGTGCTGGGAAAATTGGCTAGCCATAAGTAGAAAGCTGAAACTGGATCCTTTCCTTACTCCTTATACGAAAATTAATTCAAGATGGATTAGAGACTTAAATGTTAGACCTAATACCATAAAAATCCTAGAGGAAAACCTAGGTAGTACCATTCAGGACATAGGCATGGGCAAAGACTTCATGTCTAAAACACCAAAAGCAACGGCAGCAAAAGCCAAAATTGACAAATGGGATCTCATTAAACTAAAGAGCTTCTGCACAGCAAAAGAAACTACCATCAGAGTGAACAGGCAACCTACAGAATGGGAGAAAATTTTGCAATCTACTCATCTGACAAAGGGCTAATATCCAGAACCTACAAAGAACTCAAACAAATTTACAAGAAAACAAACAACCCCATCAAAAAGTGGGCAAAGGATATGAACAGACATT
The DNA here is from genome assembly GCA_023783455.1 of Erythrocebus patas. Taxonomy (NCBI): domain Eukaryota; kingdom Metazoa; phylum Chordata; class Mammalia; order Primates; family Cercopithecidae; genus Erythrocebus; species Erythrocebus patas. The sequence goes on along the minus strand of JAKFHT010000661.1, from coordinate 38,117 downwards.
TCTCAAAAGAAGACATTCATACAGCCAACAGACACATGAAAAATGCTCATCATCACTGGCCATCAGAGAAATGCAAATCAAAACCACAATGAGATACCATCTCACACCAGTTAGAATGGCGATCATTCAAAAGTCAGGAAACAACAGGTGCTGGAGAGGATGTGGAGAAATAGGAACACTTTTACACTGTTGGTGGGATTGTAAACTAGTTCAACCATTATGGAAAACAGTATGGCGATTCCTCAAGGATCTAGAACTAGATGTACCATATGACCCAGCCATCCCATTACTGGTATATACCCAAAGGATTATAAATTATGCTGCTATAAAGACACATGCACACGTATGTTTATTGCACTATTCACAATAGCAAAGACTTGAATCAACCCAAATGTCCATCAGTGACAGATTGATTAAGAAAATGTGGCACATATACACCATGGAATACTATGCAGCCATAAAAAGGATGAGTTTGTGTCCTTTGTAGGGACATGGATGCAGCTGGAAACCATCATTCTTAGCAAACTATCACAAGAACAGAAACCAAACACCGCATGTTCTCACTCATAGGTGGAACTGAACAATGAGATCACTTGGACTCGGGAAGGGAACATCACACACCGGGGCCTATCATGGGAGGGGAGGGGAGGGATTGCATTGGGAGTTATACCTTATGTAAATGACGGGTTGATGGGTGCAGCACACCAACATGGCACAAGTATACATATGTAAATACCCACAAAATTGAAATAAATAATTTTAAAAATAAAATAAATAAAAAAAAATAATCTTCCACTTATTTTTTAGAAAAGCACATAACTAAATTGTTACAAAAGGATTGACCAAACAATCCTTTGAACGGGTTTGAGTCAGCAGTTGTGGCAGGAATGCGGTTGGGGAAATGGGGAGAAGTGAGTGAAGATAAAAGGAATTGGACAAGTGTTGATGTTTGAAATGAATGATGAGTACCTAGAGGTAATCCACTATTGTATGCATTTGGAATTTATCATAAAAATATTTTTGAAAGAACATATTCACTACTGAAAATTCAAACAAGGGGAATAAATTAAAGACCACTTATCATCCTATAATTTCAAACATTAAAAGATTTATTATTTTATGAGAAAAATATAGCATTATTATATAAATATGGTATATTAATTTTTAAATAGCATTATACTGAGCATTTTGCTGGTTATTGTAATGTATCAAATATATTTTACTTATTTTTATAAAAGTGAGACATAAAGTAAGTAAAAGAGATATACTAGAATAATAAGTACTAGAAATATAAAATAATTCTATATAAAATGATTAAATATAAATATGAAAAGAATTATAATTTAATTGCACCAGGAAAATCATACTTGATTTAAAAACCTTGTAAAGTAAAAAGAATTCAAAAGCTTTAATTGTATTTGTATTTGACACTGTTATACTTAGTTTTTTAGCATGATATAATTATGAAAAAAATATTTAAAGAAATGTTATTACCTGTGGAAGACATCCGAGTTCTGGAGACATTGGCGTAATCTGTATAGGTTTGCAGCACCTCCATTCTTGCTTCCTCAGAAGGAATTCCACTAAGGGGCATAAGGCAGAAAGTGAGACAGAGGTAATTTCTCAGAGCAGGAGTGAAGGTTTATTAAAAGGCTTTAAAACAGAAAGGAAAAGAAGGAAGTACAACCTGGAAGAGGGCCATGGGAGACTTGAGAAGCCATCTCACAGCTTGACTTCTTTGACTTGGGGTTTTATACATTGGCATACTCCGGGATCTTGCCTTACTTCTCCTCACTCCTGAGATCTCATTGGAAGTTGCTGATCAGTAACCTCAGGTGTTTTCTATTAGAAACTGCCTTTCCTGTGACACCAGGTCACTGAGTTACCAATTACTATTTAGAGAAACAGTTAACAACCCTTGACCATCACCTGAGGGTCTCCCAAGACATTTGAAGACTGTGTGGAAGAGGAAATCTCCTGCCCTGCTCAAGATTTTGACTACTTTCTACTGTGAACAATTCATCTGAATACAGCTTTATGTACCTCAAGTAATAAGACTGTTCTTGTGGAATTTCTGAGTGATTTTGAAGCCCATTATATAAATAAAAAAGGAAATATCCTCAGATAAAAAACAGGAAAGAAGTTTTCTGAGTAAATGCTTTCTGATCTGTGAATTCATCTCACAGAGTTACAGCTTTCCCCTCCAGAAGCCGTTCACCAAACTGTTCTTGTGGGATTTGCGAAGTGATATTTGGAAGTCCATAGAAGGCTATGGTGAAAAAGTAAATATTATCAGATAAAAACTGGAAAGAAGCATTCTGAAAAACTTCTTTGCGATGTGTGACTTCCACTCTCTGAGTTACTGCTGTGTTTCATGGAGCTTTTTGCTAGCCCTATTTCTGTGGATTCTGAGAACTGATATTTTGGAACCCTTTGAAGACTACAAGGCCAATAGAAATATCCTCCAATAAAAAAGAGAAATAAGCTTTTTGAGAAACCTTTTTGTGATACGTGATTTCATCTCACAGAGTTACAGCATTCCCCTCAAGAAGCCGTTCACTATGATTGTTTTTGTGGCATTTGCAAAGTGATATTTGGAAACCCATGGAGGGCTATGGTGAAAAAGAAAATATCTTCAGATAAAAACTGGAAAGAAACTTTTTGAGAAACTGCCTTGTGATCTGTGAATTCACCTCACACAGTTACAACTTTCCTCTCAAGAAGCTGTTCGCTAAGACTCTCTTTTGCAATTTGCAAAGTGATTGTTGGAAGCCCTTGGAGCACTATGGTGAAAAAGAAAATATCCTCAGATAAAAACTGGAAAGAAGTTTTCTGAGAAAATGCTTTGTGATCTGTAAATTCATCACACAGAGTTACAGCTTTCCCCTCTAGAAGCTGTTCGCTAAGACTGTTCTTGTGGAATTTTCAAAGTGATATTTAAGCCCATAGAGGTCTATGGTGAAAAGAAATATCCTCAGATAAAATGGAAAGAAGCTTTTGAGAAACTGCTTTGTGTTCTGTTAATTCATCTCACAGAGTTACAGCTGTGTTTCATGGAGCTGTTTGGTCACTGTTCTTGTGGAATTTGCAAGTGATATTTGGAAGCCCTTTTAGACTATGGTGAAAAAGGAAATATCCTAAGATAAAAAAGAAAGAAGCTTTTCTGGAAACTGCTTTGTTCTGTTAATTCATCTCACAGAGTTACAGATTTCCCCTCAAGAAGCTGTTTGCTAAGACTGTTCTTGTGGAATTTGCAAAGTGGTATTTGGAAGCCCATGGAGGGCTATGGTGAAAAATAAAGTATTATCAAATAAAAACTGGAAAGAAGCTTTCTGAGAAACTGCTTTGTGATCTGTGATACCATCTCACAGAGTTACAACTTTCCAGTCACAAAGCCATTCCCTAAGACTGTTCTTTTGGAATTTGCAAAGTGATATTTGGAAGTCGTTGGAGGACTATGGTGAAAAAGAAAATATCCTCAGATAAAAACTGGAAAAAAGCTTTCGGAGAAACTACTTTGTGATGTGTGACTTCCACCCACTGAGTTACAGCTGTATTTCATGGAGCTGTTTGCTAGTCTGATTTCTGTGGAATATGAGAACTGATATTTCGGATCCCTTTGAAGACTACTGTACCAAAGGAAATATCCTCCAATAAAAAATTGAAAGAGGCTTTCTGAGAAACTTCTTTGTGAACTGTGAATTCATCTCACAGACTTACAGCTTTCCCATCAAGAAGCCGTTCACTAAGACTGTTCTTGTGGAATTAGCAAAATGACATTGGAGGCAGAAGGAGGGCTATGGTGAAAAAGAAAATATCGTCAGATAAAAACTGGAAAGAAGCTTTCTGAGAAATTGCTTTGGGATCCGTGAATTCATCTCACAGGGTTCCAGCTTTCTGCTCTGGAAGCCGTTCGCTGAGACTGTTCTTGTGGAATTCCCAAAGTGATATTTGGAGGCCAATGGAGTGCTATGGTGAAAAAGAAAATTACCTCAGAAAAAAATTAGAAGGAAGCTTTCTAAGGAACTTTTTTGCAATGTGTGACTTCCACTCACTGAGTTACAGCTGTATTTGATGGAGCTGTTTGCTAGCCCTATTTCTGTGGTATGTGAGAACTGATATTTCGGAATCCTTTGAAGACTGTAGGGCCAAAGGAAATATCCACTGATGGAAAAGGGAAAGAAGATTTCTGAGATACTACTTTGTGACCTGTGAATTCATCTCACAGAGTTACAGCTTTCCCCTCAAGAAGCGATTCCCTAAGACTGTTCTTGTGGAATTTGCCAAGTGATATTTGGAAGCCCATGTAGGGCAAGGGTGAAAAAGGAAATATCCTCAGATAAAAACAGGAAAGAAGCTTTCTGAGTAAATGCTTTCTGATCTGTGAATTCATCTCACAGAGTTACAGCTTTCCCCTCCAGAAGCAGTTCAATAAACTGTTCTTGTGGGTTTTCCATAGTGATATTTGGAAGTCCATAGAGGGCTAAGGTGAAAAAGAAAATATTCTCAGATAAAAACTGGAAAGAAGCATTCTGAAAAACTTCTTTGTGATGTTTGACTTCCACTCTCTGAGTTACTGCTGTGTTTCATGGAGCTTTTTGCTAGCCCTATTTCTGTGGATTCAGAGAACTGATATTTTGGATCCCTTTGAAGACTACAGGGCCAAAAGAAATATCCTCCAATAAAAAAGAGAAAGAAGTTTTCTGGGAAACCTTTTTGTGATACGTGAATTCATCTCACAGAGTTACAGCATTCCCCTCAAGAAGCCGTTCGCTATGATTGTTCTTGTGGCATTTGCAAAGTGATATTTGGAAACCCATGGAGGGCTATGTGAAAAAGAAAATATCCTCAGATAAAAACTGGAAAGAAGCTTTCTTAGAAAATGCTTTGTAATCTGTAAATTAATCACACAGAGTTACAGCTTTCCTTCTAGAAGCTGTTCACAAAGACTACTCTTGTGTAATTTTCAAGGTGATATTTCATAGCCCATGGAGGTCTATGGTGAAAAAGAAAATATCCTCAGATAAATTGGAAAGAAGCTTTTGGAGAAACTGCTTTATGATGTGTGACTTCAACTCACTGAGTTACAGCTGTGTTTTATGGAGCTGTTTGGTCACCGTAGTTCTTCGGAATTTGAGAAGTGATATTTTGGAACCCTTTTAAGACTATGGGGCCATAGGAAATATCCTCAGATAAAAAATAGAAGAAAGGTTTCTGAGAAACTTCTTTGTGATCTCTGAATTCATCTCCCAGAGTTACAGATTTCCCCTCAAGAAGCTGTTTGCTAAGACTGTTCTTGTGGAATTTGCAAAGTGGTATTTGGAAGCCCATGGAGGGCTATGGTGAAAAAGAAAATATCCTCAGATAAAAACTGAAAAGAAGCCTTTTCAGAAACTGCATTGTCACCTGTGAATGCAACTCACAGAGTTACACTTTCATTTTCATTGATCCTTTCGCTAACACTGTGTTCATGAAATCTGCATTGGGATATTTCTTAGCGCAATGAAGCTTACGGTGACAAGGAAATATTCTCAAATAAAATCTAGAAAGTAGCTCTGTGAGAAACTTCTTTGTGATATGTGAAATCATCTCACTGAGTTACGTCTTTGTCTTCTCGAAGCAGTTTGCTAACGGTATTTTCGTGAATTCTGAAAAGTGATAGTTGGGAGCTCATTGAGGGCTATAATGAAAAAGGAAATATCCTCTGATAAAAACTGGAAAGAAGCGTTCTGAGAAGCTGCGTTGCACTCTGTGACTGCAACTCACAGAGTTACACTTTTCTCTTCAGAGGTAAGTTTGCTAACACAGTTTTCGTGACATCTGCAATGGGATACTTCTTAGCGCTATGCAGCTTACAGTGACACAGGAAATATACTCAGAGAAAAATCTGAGAGAAGCTTTCTGAGAAATTGCTTTGTGATGTGTGACTTCCACTCACTGAGTTACAGCTGTATATCATGGAGCTGTTTGCTAGTGTTATTTCTGTGGATTCTGAGAAGTGATATTTCGGATCTCTTTAAAGACATTAGGGCCAAAGGAAATATCCTCTGATAAAAATGAGAAAGAAGCTTTCTGAGAGACTTCTTTGTGATCTCTGAACTCGTCTCACAGAGTTACAGCTTTCCCCTCAAGAAGCCATTCGGTAAGTCTGTTTTTGTGGAATTTGCAAAGTGATATTTGGAAGCCCATGGAGGACCTTCATGAAAAAGAAAATATCCTCAGATAAAAACTGGAAAGAAGGTTTCTGAGAAACTGTTTTGGGATGTGTGACTGCCAATCACTGTGTTACAGTTATATTTCATGGAGCTGTTTGCTAGCCTAATTTCTGTGTAATGTGAGAACTGATATTTCAGATCCCCTTGAAGATTTAGGGCCAAAGGAAATACCGTCCTATTAAAAAGACAAAGAAGCTTTCTGAGAGACTTATTTGTGATCCTTGAATTCATCTCACAGTGTTACAGCTTTTCCCTCAAGAAGTCGTTCACTTAGACTGTTGTTTTGTAATTTGCAAAGAGATATTTGGAAGCCCATGGATGGCTATGGTGAAAAAGAAAATATCCAGAGATAAAAACTGAAAAGAAGCTTTCTGAGAAACTGCTTTGTGATGTGTGACTTCCACTCACTGAATTACAGCAGTATTTCCTCGAGCTGTTTGCTAACCTTATTTCTGTGGAATCTGAGAACTGATATTTCCGATCCCTATGAAGACTATAGGGCCAAAACTGAATATCCTCCCATAAAAAAGAGAAACAAGCTTTCTGAGAAACTTCTTTATGATCTGTGAATTCATTTCACAGAGTTAGAGCATTTCCCTGAAGAAGTCGTTCACTTAGACTGTTCTTGGGTAATTTGCCAAGTGATATTTTGAAGCCCATGGAAGGATATGGTGAAAAAGAAAAATAAGTTCAGATAAAAACTGGAAAGAAGCTTGCTGAGAAACTGCTTTGTGTTCTGTTAATTCATCTCACAGAGTTACAGCTTTCTCCTCAAGAAGCCGTTCGCTAAGACTGTTCTTGTGGTATTTGTAAAGTGATATTTGGAAACCCATTGAGGATTATTTTGAAAAAGAAAATATCCTCCGATAAAAACTGAAAGGAAGCTTTCTGATAAACTGCTTTATGATCTCTGAATTCATCTCACAGGATTACAGCTTTCCCCTAAAAATCCATTTGCTGAATCTCTTCTTGTGGATTTTGCAAAATGATATTAGGAAGGCCATGGAGGGCTTTGGGGAAAAGAAAATATAATCAGATAAAAACTGGAAAGAACCTTTGTGAGAAAATGGTTTGTGATCTGTGAATTCATCTCACAATGTTACAGCTTTGCCCTCCAGAAGCCGTTCGCTAAGACTGTTCTTGAGGAATTTGCAAAGTGATATTTGGAAGCCCATGGAGGGCTATGGTGAAAAAGAAAACATCCTCAGGTAAAAACTGCAGAGAAGCTTTCTGAGAAACTGCTTTGCGATTCGTGACTTCAACTCAGTAAGTTACAGCACTGTTTCATGGAGCTGGTTGCTAGCCCTCTTCCTGTGTAATCTGAGAACTGATATTTCGGATCTGTTTGAAGACAGAATGGCCAAAGGAAATATCCTCCGATAAAAAAGAGAAAGGAGCTATCTGTGAAACTTCTTTGCGTTCTTTGAATTGATCTCACAGAGTTACAGCTTTCCCCTCAAGAAGCAGGAGGCTTAGACTGTTCTTGTGGAATTTGCAAAGTGATATTTGGAAGCCCATTTAGTGCTATGGTGAAAAGAAAATATCCTCATATAAAAACTGAAAAGAAGTTTTCTGAGAAACTGTTTTGTGATCTCTGTATTCATCTTACAGAGGAGAGCTTTCCCTTATGGAAGCAGTTCGATGAAACTGTTCTTGTGAAATTCCAAAGTGATATTTGGAAGCCCATGGAGGGCTATGGTGAAAAAGGAAATATCCTCAGATAAAAACTGGAAAGAAGCATTCTGAGAAACTGCTTTGTGACGTGTGAATGCAACTCACAGAGTTACAGTTTTCTTTCCATTAATCAGTTTGCTAACTCTGCTTTCCTGAAATCTACAAAGGAATATTTCTTAGTGCAATGAACCTTATGGTGACAAAGGAAATATCCTCAAAAAAAAAGTAGCAGGAAGCTTTCTGAGAAACTGCTTTGTGATGTGTGAATTCAATTCACTGAGTTACACCTGTATTTTGTGGATTCGTTTGCTAGCCCTGTTTTTATGGAATCTGGAAGTGATATGTCAGATCGCTTTGAAGACTCTACGGAGAAAGGAAATATCCTCAGGTGAAAATGAGAAAGATTTCTGAGGAACTACTTTGTGTTCTGTGAATTCATCTCACAGAATTTCACCTATCTGTTCATGAATCCATTTGGTAACACGGTTTTGCAGAATCTGAAAAGTGATATTTCGGAGCACATTGAGGTCTATGGTGCAAAAGGAAATATAATCAGATAAAAACGAGAAAGAAGCTTTCTGAGTAACCACTTTGTGATCTGTGAATTCATCTCACAGAGTTCCACCTTTCAGTTCATGATGCCATTTTCTATCACTGTACTCATGGAATCTGCAAAGTGATATTTGGGAGTGCATCTATGGCTGTGGTGGAAAAGAAAATATCCACAGATAAAAATGAGAAAGAATCTTTCTGAGAAACATTTTTTTGATCTGTGGATTCATGTTACAGTGTTCCACCTTTCTATTCTTGAAGCCACTTGCTAACACTGTTCACATGGAAACTGCAAAGGATATTTGCAAGCACATTGAGTGCTATGGTGACAAAGGAAATAACCTCAGATAAAAACTGGAAAGAAGCATTCTGAGAAACTGCTTTGTGACATATGAATGCAACTCACAGAGTTACACTTTTCTTTTCATTGATCAGTTTGCTAATTCTGTTTTCTTGAAATCTGCAATGGGATATTTCTTAGCGCAATGAAACTTACGGTGACAAAGGAACTATTCTCAGATAAAAAGTAGAAAGAAGCTTTCTGAGAAACTGCTTTGTGATGTGTGAATTCAACTCACTGAGCTACACCTGTATTTCGTGGGGCCATTTGCTAGCCCTGTTTTTGTGCAATCTAAAAACTGATATTTGAATTTCTTTGAAGACCATATGGAAAAAGAAAATATCCTCAGATAAAAACGAAAAAAAGTTTTTGGAGAAATTTCTGCTTGTTCTGTGAATTCATCTCAGAGACTTCTACCTTTCTGTTCATGAAGTTGTTTGTTAGTATTATTCTCGTGGTATCTGCATGGTGATATTTCGGAGCGCATTGAGGGCTATGGTGGAAAAGGAAATATAATCAGATAGAAGTGAGAAAGAAGCTTTCTGAGAAACTTCATTGTGATCTGTGAATTCATCTCACAGAATTCCACCTTTCTGTTCATGAAGCCATTTGCTAATACTGTTCTCGTGGAATCTGCAAAGTGATATTTGGGAGTGCATTGAGGGCTTTGGTGAAAATGAAATATCCCCAGATAAAAACTGGAAAGAAGCGTTCTGAGAAACTGCTTTGTGATGTTTGAATGCAACTCACAGAGTTACACATTTCTTTTCATTTATCAGTTTGCTAACTCTCTTTTCTTCAAATCTGCAATGGGATATTTCTTAGTGCAATGAAGCTTATGTTGACAAGGGAAATATCCTCAGACAAAAAGTAGAAGGAAGATTTCAGAGAAACTGCTTTGTGATGTGTGAATTCAACTCACTGAGTTACACCTGTATTTCATTGAGCCATTTGCCAGCCCTGTTTTTGTGGAATCTGAGAAGTGATATTTGGAATCACTTTGAACTATATGGAAAACAGAAATATCCTCAGGTGAAAATGAGAAAGAAGCTTTCTGAGAAACGCCTTTGTGATCTGTGAATTCATCTCACAGAATTCCACCTATCTGTTCATGAATCTGTTTGGTAACACTGTTTTCATGGAATCTGAAAAGTGATATTTGGGAGCTCATTGAGGGCTATAGTGGAAAAGGAAATATAATCAGATAAAAACGAGAAAGAAGCTTGAGTAACTTCTTTGTGATCTGTGAATTCATCTAGTTCATGGAGCTGTTTGCTAACACTGTTCTTGTGGAATCTGAAAAGTGATATTTGGGAGTGCATCAATGGCTGTGGTGAAAAGAAAATATCCTCAGATAAAAATGAGAAAGAAGCTTCTGAGAAACTTTTTTGATCTGTGAATTCATCTCACAGAGTTCCACCTTTCTGTTCATGAAGCTGTTTGCTAACACTGTTCTCGTGAATCTGCAAAGTGATATTTGGGGCGCATTGAGCTATGGTGACAAAGGAAATATCCTCAGATAAAAACTGAAAGAAGCTTTCTGAGAAACTGCTTTGTGACTTGTGAATGCAACTCATAGAGTTACACTTTTCTTGTCATTGATCAGTTTGCTAATTCTTTTTTCTTGAAATCTGCAATGGGATATTTCTTAGTGCAAAGAAGCTTACTGTGACAAAGAAATATCCTCAGATAAAAACTGAAAGAAGCTTTCTGAGAAACTGTTTTGTGATGTGTGAATTCAACTCACTGAGTTACAATGTATTTCATGGGGTCGTTTGCTAGACCTGTTTTTGTGGAATCTGAAAACTGATATTTCAAATTGCTTTGAAGATGATATGGAAAAAGGAAATATCCTCAGATAAAAACCAGAAAAAATTCTTTGGAGAAATTTCTCTTTGTTCTGTGAATTCATCTCACAGATTTCCTCCTTTCTGTTCATGAAGCTGTTTGCTAATATTGTTCTTCTGAGATCTGCATGGAGATATTTTGGAGCACATTGAGGGGTATGGTGAAAAAGGAAATATAATCAGATAAAAATGAGAAAGAAGGTTTCTGATAAACTTCTTTGTGATCTGTGAATTCATCTCACAGAGTTCCACCTTTCTGTTCATGAAGCTGTTTGCTAACACTGTTCTCGTGGAATCTGCAAAGTGATATTTGGGAGTGCATTGAGGGCTTTGCTGAAAAGGAAATATCCTCAGATAAAACTGGAAAGAAGTATTCTGAGAAACTCTTTGTAACATGTGAATGCAACTCACAGAGTTACACATTTCTTTTCATTGATCAGCTTGCTAACTTTGTTTTTTGAAATCTACAACGGGATATTCCATAGTGCAATGAAGCTTATGGTGACACAGGAAATATCCTCAGATAAAATGTAGAAAGAAGCTTTCTGAGAAACTACTTTGTGATGTCTAAATACAATTCACTGAGTGAAACCTGTATTCCATGGAGCTGTTTGCTACCCTGTTCTTGTGGAATCTGAGAACTGATATTTTGGATTGCTTTGAAGACTATAAGCCAAAGGTAATATCCTCAGATAAAAACGAGAAAGAAGCTTTATGAGAAACTTCTTTGTGATCTGTGAATTCATCTCACAGAAGTACACCAATGTGTTCATGAATCCGTTTGCTAACACTGTTTTCGTGGAATCTGCAAAGTGATATTTGGGAGCTCATTGAGGGCTATAGTGGAAAAGGAAATATAATCAGATAAAAATGAGAAAGAAGTTTTCTGAGAAACTTCTTTGTGATCTGTGAATTCATCTCACAGAGTTCCACCTTTCTGTTCATGAAGCCGTTTGCTAACACTGTACTCATGAATCTCCAAAGTGATATTTGGAAGCGCATTGATGGCTATGGTAGAAAAGAAACTATCCACAGATAAAAACTGGAAAGAAGCGTTCTGAGAAACTGCTTTGTGATGTGTGAATGCAACTCACAGAGTTACACATTTCTTTTCATTGATCAGTTTGCTAACTCTGTTTTCTTCAAATCTGCAATGGGACATTTCTTAGTGCAATGAAGCTTATGTTGACAAGGGAAATATCCTCAGACAAAAAGTAGAAGGAAGATTTCAGAGAAACTGCTTTGTGATGTGTGAATTCAACTCACTGAGTTACACCTGTATTTCATTGAGCCATTTGCCAGCCCTGTTTTTGTGGAATCTGAGAAGTGATATTTGGAATCACTATGAACTATACGGAAAACAGAAATATCCTCAGGTGAAAATGAGAAAGAAGCTTTCTGAGAAACTCCATTGTGATCTGTGAATTCATCTCACAGAATTCCACCTATCTGTTCATGAATCTGTCTGGTAACATGGTTTTCATGGAATCTGAAAAGTGATATTTGGGAGCTCATTGAGGGCTATAGTGGATAAGGAAATATAATCAGATAAAAACGAGAAAGAAGCTTTCTGAGTAACTTCTTTGTGATCTGTGAATTCATCTCACAGAGTTTCACCTTTCAGTTCATGATGCTGTTCACTATCACTGTGCTCGTGGAATCTCCAAAGTGATATTTGGGAGTGCATCAATGGCTGTGGTGGAAAAGAAAATATCCACAGATAAAAATGAGAAAGAAGCCTTCTGAGAAACATTTTTTTGATCTGTGAATTCATCTCACCGAGTTCCACCTTTGTATTCATGAAGCCGTTTGCTAACACTGTTCTCGTAAAAACTGCAAAGTGATATTTGGGGGCGCATTGAGCGTTATGGTGACAAAGGAAATATCCTCAGATAAAAACTGGAAAGAACCATTCTGAGAAACTGCTTTGTGACTTGTGAATGCAACTCATAGAGTTACACTTTTCTTGTCATTGATCAGTTTGCTAATTCTTTTTTCTTGAAATCTGCAATGGGATATTTCTTAGTGCAAAGAAGCTTACTGTGACAAACGAACTATCCTCAGATAAAAAGTAGAAAGAAACTTTCTTAGAAACTGTTTTGTGATGTGTGAATTCAACTCACTGTGTTACGAATGTATTTCATGGGGTCGTTTGCTAGACCTGTTTTTGTGGAATCTGAAAACTGATATTTCAAATTGCTTTGAAGATGATATGGAAAAAGGAAATATCCTCAGATAAAAATGAGAAAAAATTCTTTGGAGAAATTTCTGTCTGTTCTGTGAATTCATCTCACAGATTTCCTCCTTTCTGTTCATGAAGCTGTTTGCTAATATTGTTCTTCTGAGATCTGCATGGAGATATTTTGGAGCACATTGAGGGGTATGGTGAAAAAGGAAATATAATCAGATAAAAATGAGAAAGAAGGTTTCTGATAAACTTCTTTGTGATCTGTGAATTCATCTCACACACTTCCACCTTTCTGTTCATGAAGCTGTTTGCTAATACTGTTCTCGTGGAATCTGCAAAGTGGTATTTGGGAGTGCATTGAGGGCTTTGCTGAAAAACGAAATATCCTCAGATAAAAACTGGAAAGAAGCATTCTGAGAAACTCCTTTGTAACATGTGAATGCAACTCACAGAGTTACACATTTCTTTTCATTGATCAGCTTGCTAACTTTGTTTTTTGAAATCTACAACGGGATATTCCATAGTGCAATGAAGCTTATGGTGACACAGGAAATATCCTCAGATAAAATGTAGAAAGAAGCTTTCTGAGAAACTACTTTGTGATGTCTAAATACAATTCGCTGAGTGAAACCTGTGTTCCATGGAGCTGTTTGCTACCCTGTTCTTGTGGAATCTGAGAACTCATATTTGGGAGTGCATTGAGGGCTATGGTGAAAAGGAAATATCCTCAGATAAAAACGAGAAAGAAGCTCTATGAGAAACTTCTTTGTGATCTGTGAATTCATCTCACAGAAGTACACCAATGTGTTCATGAATCCGTTTGCTAACACTGTTTTCGTGGAACATGCAAAGTGATATATTGGAGTGCATTGATGGCTATGGTGGAAAAGGAAATATAATCAGACAAAAATGAGAAAGAAGCATTCTGAGAAACTTCTTTGCGATCTGTGAATTTGTCTCATAGAGTTTCACCTTTCTCTTCATGAAGCCGTTTGCTAACACTGTTCTCGTGAAATCTTCAAAGCTATATTTGGGGATGCATTGAGGGCTATGGTGAAAAAGGAAATATCCTCAGATGAAAACTGGAAAGAAGCATTCTGAGAAACTGCTTTGTGACATGTGAATGCAACTCACAGAGTTAGACTTTTCATTCCATTGATCAGTTTGCTAACTCTGTTTTCTTTAAATCTGCAGTGGGATATTTCTTAGTGCAATGAAGCTTATGGTGACAAAGGAAATAACTTCAGATAAAATGTAAAAAGAAGCTTTCTGAGAAATTGCTTTGTGATGAGTGAATTCAACTCACTGAGTTATACCTTTATGTCATGGAGCCATTAACTAACCTTGTTTTTGTGGAATCTGAGAACTGATATTTCTGATCACTTTGAAGGCTATAGAGAAAAAAGAAATATCCTCAGATAAAAACGAGAAAGAAGTTTTCTGAGAAATTTCTTTTGATCTGTGAATTCATCTCACAGAGTTCCACGTTTCTGTTCTTGAATCAGTTTGCTAACACTGTTCTCATGGAATCTGCAAAGTGATATTTGGGAGTGCATTGAGGGCTCTGGTGAAAAGGAAATATCCTCAGATAAAATGAAAAGAAGCTTTCTGAGAAACTGCTTTGTGATCTGTGAATTCATCTCACAGAGTTACACTTTCTGTTCATGAAGCTGTTTGCTAATATTGTTCTTCTGAGATCTGCATGGAGATATTTTGGAGCACATTGAGGGGTATGGTGAAAAGGAAATATCCTCAGATAAAAACTGGAAAGAAGCATTCTGAGAAACTGCTTTGTGACGTATGAATGCAACTCACAGAGTTAGACTTTTCATTCCATTGATCAGTTTGCTAACTCTGTTTTCTTGAAATCTGCAGTGGGATATTTCTTAGCACAATGAAGCTTATGGTGACAAAGGAAATAACCTCAGATAAAATGTAGAAAGAAGCTTTCTGAGAAATTGCTTTGTGATGAGTGAATTCAACTCACTGAGTTACACCTTTATTTCGTGGAGCCATTAACTAATCTTGTTTTTGTGGAATCTGAGAACTGGTATTTCTGATCACTTTGAAGGCTATACAGAAAAAAGATATCCTCAGATAAAAACGAGAAAGAAGTTTTCTGAGAAATTTCATATTGATCTGTGAATTCATCTCACAGAGTTCCACATTTCTATTCTTGAATCAGTTTGCTAACACCGTTCTCATGGAATCTGCAAAGTGATATTTGGGAGTGCATTGAGGGCTATGGAGAAAGGAAATATCCTCAGATAAAAACTGGAAAGAAGCTTTCTGAGAAACTTCTTTGTGATCTGTGAATTTGTCTCATAGAGTTTCACCTTTCTCTTCATGAAGCCGTTTGCTAACACTGTTCTCGTGAAATCTTCAAAGCTATATTTGGGGATGCATTGAGGGCCATGGTGAAAAAGGAAATATCCTCAGATAAAAACTGGAAAGAAGCATTCTGAGAAACTGCTTTGTGACATGTGAATGCAACTCACAGAGTTAGACTTTTCATTCCATTGATCAGTTTGCTAACTCTGTTTTCTTTAAATCTGCAGTGGGATATTTCTTAGTGCAATGAAGCTTATGGTGACAAAGGAAATAACTTCAGATAAAATGTAAAAAGAAGCTTTCTGAGAAATTGCTTTGTGATGAGTGAATTCAACTCACTGAGTTATACCTTTATGTCATGGAGCCATTAACTAACCTTGTTTTTGTGGAATCTGAGAACTGATATTTCTGATCACTTTGAAGGCTATAGAGAAAAAAGAAATATCCTCAGATAAAAACGAGAAAGAAGTTTTCTGATAAATTTCATTTTGATCTGTGAATTCATCTCACAGAGTTCCACGTTTCTGTTCTTGAATCAGTTTGCTATCACTGTTCTCACGGAATCTGCAAAGTGATATTTGGGAGTGCATTGAGGGCTCTTGCGAGAAAGGAAATATCCTCAGATAAAAACTGGAAAAAAGCATTGTGAGGAACTGCTTTGTGACCTGTAAATACAACTCACAGAGTTACACTTTTCTTATTATGGATCAGTTTGCTACCACTGTTTTCTTCAAATCTGCAATGAAATATTTCTTAGCACAATTAAGCTTAGGGTGACAAAGGAAATATCCTCAGATAAAAAGTAGAATGATGCTTTCTGAGAAATTGCTTTGTGATGCGTGAATTCAACTCACTGAGTTATACGTGTATTTCATGGAGCCCTTTGCTAGCTGCTTTTCTGTGTAATCTGAGAACTGATATTTCGGATCACTTTGAAAAGTATACAGCCAAAAGAAATATCCTCAAATAAAAACAAGAAGGAAATTTTCTGAGGAATATATTTCTGTTCTCTGAATTCATCTCACAGAGTTCCACCTTTCTGTTCATGAAGCTGTTTGCTATTACTATTCTCAAGAAATCTGCAAAGTGATATTTGGGAGCGCATTCAGGGCTATGGTGGAAAAGGAAATATACTCAGATGAAAACTACAAAGAAACTTTCTGAGAAACTTCATTGTGATCTGTGAATTCATCTCACAGAGTTCCACCTTTGTGTTCATGGAGCCGTTTACTAATAATGTACTTGTGGAAACTGCAAAGTGATATTTGGGACTGCATTAGGGCTATGTTGAAAAAGGAAATATCCACAGATAAAACATGGAAAGAAGCATTCTGAGAAACTGTTTAGTTACATGTCAATGCAACTCACAGAGTTACACATTTCTTTTCATTGATCAGTTTGCTAACTCTGTTTTCTTCAATTCTGCAATGGGATATTTCTTAGCGCAATGAAGCTTACGGTGATGAAGGAAATATGCTCAAACAAAAAGTAGAAAGAAACTATCTGAAAATCTGCTTTGTGATGTGTGAATTCAACTCACTGAGTTACATGTGTATTTCATGAAGCTGTTTGCTAGCACTGATTTTATGCAATCTGAGAAGTGATAGTTTGGGTCGCTTTGGTGACTATAAAGCCAAACGAAATATCCTCAGATAAAATGAGAAAGAAGTTTTCTGAGAAATTTCTTTTTGATCTGTGAGTTCATCTCACAAAGTTCCACCTTTCTGTTCATGAAGTTGTTTGCAAACACTCTTCTCCTGGAATCTGCAAAGTGATATTTGGGAGCTCATTGAGGGCTACACTGAAAAAGGAAATATCTTCAGATAAAAACTGAAAGAAGCATTCTGAGAAACTTCTTTCTGATCTGTGAATTCATCTCACAGAGTTCCACCTTTCTGTTAATGGAGCCGTTTACTAACACTGTTCTCGTGGAAACTGCAAAGTGATATTTGGGAGCGCATTAGGGATATGGTGAAAAAAGAAATATTCTCGGATAAAACCTGGAAAGAAGCGTTCTGAGAAACTGCTTTGTGACGTGTGAATGTAACTCACAGAGTTACACTTTTCTGTTCATTGATCAGTTTGCTAACAGTTTTCTTCAAATCTGCAGTGGGATATTTCTTTGCCCAATGAAGCTTATGTTGATAAAGGAAATATCCTCAAACAAATAGTAGAAAGAAGCTTTTTGAGAAACTGCTTTGTGATGTGTGAATTCAACTGACTGAGTTACATGTATTTCATGAAGCTGTTTGCTAGCACTGATTTTATGCAATCTGAGAAGTGATATTTGGGAGCGCATTCAGGGCTATGGTGGAAAAGGAAATATACTCAGATGAAAATGAGAAAGCATTTTTCTGAGAAATTTCTTTCTGATCTGTGAATTCATCTCACAGAGTTCCACCTTTCTGTACATGAAGCTGTTTGCTAACACTCTTCTCGTGGAATCTGCAAAGTGATATTTTGGGACTGCATTCAGGTTACATTGAAAAAGGAAATATCTTCAGATAAAAACCGAAAAGAAGCATTTTGAGAGCCTGTAGTGTGACGTGCGAATGCAACTCACAGAGTTACACATTTCTTTTCATTCATCAGTTTGCTAACTCTCTTTTCTTCAAATCTGCAATGGGATATTTCATTGTCCACTGAAGCTTACGGTGATAAAGGAAATATGTTCAGATAAAAAGTAGAAAGAAGCTTTCTGAGAAACTGCTTTGTGATGTGTGAATTCATCTCAATGAGTTACATCGGTATTTCATGGATTTGTTTGCTAGTCCTGTTTTGTGGAATCTGAGAACTGATATTTCAGATCGCTTTGAAGAGTATACAACCAAAGGAAATATCCCCAGATAAAAATGAGAAAGAAGTTTTCTGAGAAATTTCTTTCTGATCTGTGAATTCATCTCACAGAGTTCCAACTTTCTGTACATGAAGCTGTTTGCTAACACACTTCTCGTGGAATCTGCAAAGTGATATTTGGGACTGCATTCAGGTTACATTGAAAAGGAAATATCTTCAGAAAAATAGAAAGAAGCTTTTTGATAACCTGCATTGTGACGTGTGAATGCACCTCACAGAGTTACACATTTCTTTTCATTCATCAGTTTGCTAACTCTCTTTTCTTCAAATCTGCAATGGGATATTTCATTGTCCACTGAAGCTTACGGTGATAAAGGAAATATGTTCAGATAAAAAGTAGAAAGAAGCTTTCTGAGAAACTGCTTTGTGATGTGTGAATTCATCTCAATGAGTTACATCGGTATTTCATGGATTTGTTTGCTAGTCCTGTTTTGTGGAATCTGAGAACTGATATTTCAGATCGCTTTGAAGAGTATACAACCAAAGGAAATATCCCCAGATAAAAAAGAGAGAAAGAAGTTTTCCAAGAAATGTCTTTCTGATCTGTGAATTCATCTCACAGAGTTCCACCTTTCTGTTCATGTAGCTGTTTGCTAACACTCTTCTCATGGAATCTGCAAAGTGATATTTGGGAGCTCATTGAGGGCTATGGGGGAAAAGGAAATATAATCAGATAAAAATGAGAAAGAAGTTTTCTGAAAAACTTCTTTGTGATCTGTGAATTCATCTCACAGAGTTCCACCTTTTTGTTCATGAAGTCGTTTACTAATAATGTTCTCATAGAAACTGCAAGGTGATATTTGGGAGTGCATTCGGGCTATGGTGAAAAAGGAAATATCCACAGATAAAACCTGGAAAGAAGCATTCTGAGAAATGGCTTTGTGATGTGTAAATGCAACTCACAGATTAACACGTTTCTTTTCATTGATCAGTTTGCTAACTCTGTTTTGTTCCAATCTGCAGTGGGATATTTCCTAGTGCAATGAGGCTAAAGGTGACAAAGGAAGTATCTTCAAACAAAAAGTAGAAAGAAACTTTCTCAGAAACTTATTTTTGATGTGTGAATTCAATTCATAGAGTTACACGTGTATTTCGTGGAGGCGTTTGCTAGCCCTGTTTTTATGGAATCTGAGAACGGATATTGCAGATCTCTTTGAAGAGTATACGGCCAAAGGAAATATCCTCAGATAAAAATGAGAAAGAATTTTTCTGAGAAGTTTCTTTCTGATCTGTGAATTCCTTTCACAGAGTTCCAACTTTCTATTCATTAAACTGTTTGCTAACACTCTTCTCATGAAATCTGCAAAGTGATAATTGTGCGTGCATTAAGGGCTATGGTGGAAAAGGAAATATAATCAGATAAAAACTAGAAAGAAGTTTCTGAGAAACTTCTTTGAGAACGTGAATTCATCTCACAGAATTGCACATTTCTGTTGGTGAAGCCGTTTGCTAACACTGTTCTCACGGATACTGCAAAGTTATATTTGGGAGCGCATTAGGACTATGGTGACAATGGAAGTATCCACAGATGAAACCTGGAAAGAAGTGTTCTGAGAAACTGCTTTATTACGTGTGAATGCAACTCAAAGAGTTACACATTGCTTTTCATTGATCAGTTTGCTAACTGTGTTTTCCTCAAATCTGCAAAGGGATATTTCTTAGTGCAATGAAGCTTATGGTGATAAAGGAAATATCTTCAAGGAAATAATAGAAAGAAGCTTTTTGAGAAACTGTTTTGTGGTGTGCAAATTCAACTCACTGAGTTATACCTGTATTTTGTGGAGCTGTTTGCTATGCCTGGTTTTGTGGTATCTGAGAACTGATATTTCAGATCACTTTGAAGACCCTACGGCCAAAGGAAATATCCTCAGATAAAAATGAGAACAAAGTTTTCTGAGAAATTTCTTTCTGATCTGTGAATTCATCTCTCAGTGTTCCACCTTTCTGTTCATGAAGCTGTTTGCTAACACTCTTCTCGTGGAATCTGCAAAGTGATATTTGGGTGCCCATGGAGGGCTATGGTGAAAAAGGAAACACCCTTAGATAAAAACTGTAAGGACACATTCTGAGAAAATGTATTGTGTCGTGTGAATGTAACTCAGAGAGTTACACTGTTCTTTTCATTGATGAGTTTGTTGACACTGTTTTCTTGAAATTTGCAATGGGATATTTATTTGCCCATAAAGCTTACGGTGACAAAGGAAATACACTGAGATAAAAAGTAGAAAGAAGTTTTCTAAGAAACTGCTTTGTGATGTGTGAATTCAACTCACTGAGTTACAGCTGCATTTCATGGAGCCGTTTACAAGGACTGTTTTTGTGGAATCTGAGAACTGATATTTCAGATCGTTTTGAAGACTATATGGTCAAAGGAAATAACCTCAGATGAAAACGAGAAAGAAACTTTCTGAGAAACTCCTTTGTGATCTGCAGATTCATCTCACAGAGTTCCACCTATCTGTTCATGAATTCATTTGCTAACACTGTTCTCGTGGAATATGCAAAGTGATATTTGTGAGCGCATTTAGAGCTATGGTGGAAAAGGAAATATAATCATATGAAAATGGAAAGAAGCTTTCTGAGAAACTTGTTTGTCATTTGTGAATTCATCTCACAGCGTTCTACCTTTCTTTTCAAGAAGCCGTTTGATAACCCTGTTCTTGTGGAATCTGCAAATTGATATTTGGGAGGGCATTGAGGGATACAGTTTTAAAGGAAATTGATCTGTTTTATACAACCACCAGGGCAGGTGCCGGAGAAAAAGCAAGTAGGCAAGGTAAAAAGAAACTTTATTAGCTAACCAATGTGAAGGAAGGAAGGGCGAGTTTCACTGGTCTCCAGCAGTGGAGGCCGAGGAAGTCACTCCAGCGTTCTCGGGCGAGGTTCCTAGGTCTGCATATGAGGAGGGTCCGAGGAGGTTCACGCCGTGCACCTGCCAGGAGCAGTTTTTCTGTCTAAGGTTTGGGAGTGGGAGGGCAATAGGCGGGACACGGGTTTGTTGGGGGCGTTCCATAGGTGTGGCCAGGTAAGTTTCAGTATCCTCAATCGGACGCCATGTTGCGCCTGCACAATTGGTCTGTATTTTTCCCGGGCGTGGGCTGCATTTTCCAGTGCACGTGTAAGTTGGTGATGAAGAACCTGGAAATGCACCGTCTTAGTCGTCTTTGTCCTCTCCCCCTGTCCAGACAGTCCAACCTTTTATTGATTATAGTGATTGGGGGCGTCGTTGTCTGTCTGTCTGCTTCCTGCTGTTAAGCAGCGTAGTTAGGGTCTGTGGTTGGTATCTGGTCGTAGGGATGTAGGAACATCTGGTTGAAGGTGACGTGTGTGATTTCTTGGACACTGGCTCAGAGAAATTTCATTAAAATGGGAGCAAAACATAAGGCAAGGCAGAGGGTTAGTATGGAAATTAGGAATGGGAGCATCTGCTGCACTACGGGCAGCAGCCATACCAGTGGTCCGGGGGTGAGGGGGTTGTTAAATTGTTGAAGCTCCTTTTTGATCTTGTTAAATGTTTGGACGTTGGTGTCAACCAGGTCTGATTCATTTATGTAGTAGCAACACTCCTCTCCTAGGAAGAGGCATGTCCCTCTTTTTTCAGCAGTAAGAAGATCTAAAGCCTGTCTATTTTGTGCTGCTACCTGTGCCACTGAGGTGACTTGACGTTGTAAAGATGCTAAGCTTTCAGCTGAAGCCTCTATGGCTGCCTGGACCTGAGTGGAGAGGGTCTGTGTGGATTGAATCGAGTGGGTGAGGGCCTCTGTTCCAAGTCCTGAGGCTACTAGGGATGATGCTAGGGAAATCCCGATAATTAAGGGAAGAAAAACGGCCCACTTTTGGATGTTATTGCTGGGGCTGAGCTGGGAAGCTAGTTCGGACAATTTTTCTTTGCTATATAGGGTTAAGCTAGGCACTAAAGATACCAGAATGCAAAGGGATTGGGTGATGGGGGTATGGTTAAGAGTTTTAGATAGAGTTTGGTTACACTAAAAGTAGCCTCCAATGGGGGCTGTCTGGGTCTTGCTGGGAACTTGAGTGCAATTACACCATGAAGAGTTTGGAGATAGCAAAAGGAATCTCTGTCTCACTCTGTCTTTCTTCATCTGCCTTATCTCTGTCTCTGTCTCTTCATCTCTCTGTCTCTGTCCATCTCTGTATCTCTTCATCTATCTCTCTCCATCTCTGTCTACTCTGTCTCTTCATCTGTCTCTCCTCATCTCTGTCTCTGTCTATATCTCTGTCTCCATCTCCATCTCCATCTACCTCCTGCTCAAAGGCTGCTTCAAACTTTTGGCTTCTCCCTATCTCTGACTCAACAGGGACTGAGGCAGGGCCCTTGGGAGGTCTCTTTCACTGCCTTCTGGTTATAGCTCTTTCCTGTATCTGTCCTTCATCCTGGCCTAATGAGTCCACATTTTATTTAGAGAAGGCAGAGGACAACCCTGTACAATCTGCAGTGCCCTGCATGACTGAGTGTATCTGGTTGTCTAGACCAGTTTTCAGTTATAGAGAATCTCCATACAAAGTTAGGATTAGTAGGAAACTAAGGGAATTAGAGTGAACCATAATAATGATAACAAAGTTGTAGAAAGTTCAACATTGCTGAAATCACAAAGGGCATGCTAGGTCTTCTATGAGAGTAAAAGTCGGAAACCTACTTTGGGGATGGTCAAGGAGGGTGTCTATGGGGTTTATGAGGAAAAGCTCAGAAGAATAGTGAGGAAGCAGGAAAATTTGAGGAGGGTGTTGATCTTTGGGCAGAACCTGGCCACCTGGAGAAAGGGAAGAGGAATAGATGTTTTGAGTTAGGTTAAGATGTTTCATCCCAAGAGGGGGGTGGGACAAGAGGGCATGATGAGGAAAGAATGGGCAAAGCATGCATAGCCCAGGCAGTAATTTAACAATGGGGTCTGGCGAGGGTTAGACTGTTTGCAGTCTACCCCAACTACTGAGAGAGGGGATGGCTGACTAGGACTTCCATAGGTTGACAAAACAGAATAGGTAGTCTCCGTATTGATAAGAAAAGAAATTGGCTTACCCGCTATCTGTAGAGTTACCCTAGGCTCAGCGAAGGTGAATGGGGTCTCCAAGTGTGGGCACTGTCAGTCGTCGTCCAAGTGTAGGAGCTGGAAGGAGCCTTCCGGCCTTTGAGGAGAGGCACCACGTTGACGTGCAATGCCTGACCTGCTGGCGGGGCAATCAGTCTTCCAATGTTTCTCCTGTTGGCAGGTTGGGTATGGCATGGTAGGTGGGCATGGATTTGGACACCTTTTTGCCCAATGCCCAGTTGTGCCACACTTAAAGCATGGACCAGACGGAGTGGCCAGCTCGGCCTGGGGACACTGGTTTGCCCAGTGTCCTGGGTCTCCGCATTTATAGCAGGAGCCCTTAAGAGACTTATCTTTGGTTTTTCCTGCTGGCAAAGTGGGCAACACGGGTTGGAGGGCAGCCACTAAATCTTGCGCCTGAAGCGCAGCCCATCTTTTCTCCTTGTCTAGCTCTGTGGCCTCAGCTGCTTCCTCTCTGGAGTTAAAACTTTGAAGGCTAATTTTACTAAGTCCTATATGGGAGTCTGAGGCCCCATCTTCAACCTTTTTTAGCTTTTTTACGAATATCTGAGGCTGACTGGGAAATAAAATAGGAGGCTAGGACAGTTGCCCGGGCTGGGGAAGTGGGGTCTAGTTGGGTAAATTGGGCCAGTGCCCCTGTAAGGCATTTAGGAAGGAAGCCGGGTTCTCATCTGGGTGTTGGATAATTTCCTTTAATTTATCAAAATTTAACCACTTTGTTAGAGGCTGCCTGCATACCAGCAAAGAGACATTGAATCATAATGTCCTTCCTTCGGCAGCCAGGCTGCTGTGGTTGGTAATCTCAATCTGGTTCTATGGACAGGACAGCCATCTCTCCTAATGGGATGGTGGTGTCGGTTAAATGCCATTGATCTGCATGTTGCCTGGTGGCTGTGAGAATACACTCTCTTTCCTCTGGGTTAAGAGTGGAAGTAAGAATGGCATGTAAGTCATGCCAGGTAAGGTCATATGCCTGGCCTAGGTATCGAAACTCTTTGGAATATTAGGTGGGGTTGGCTGAGAAGTCGCCAAGTCGTTCTTCAATTTTGGGTAACTCAAGAGACGGACTCTAACCACACCTTCGAACTTCTCGGGGCAGAGTGAAAACTAACAGAGGAGGTTGGAACAGACTGACCAGTAGGGTAGGTTAAGACAAGCTGACTGGTAGAGGGGGTTGGGGCGGGCTGACTGGTAGAGGGCTGACTAATGGGGGCCACTACCGCGGTCTTGGAGCGAGAGTGGAGGGAAATGGGAGAGGTAAGAGGAGTGCCTGAGGGAGGAGTGTCAGGCAGGGCGGTGGGAGGTCCATAGGGAGGGGTGAGAAGAGTGGCTGAGGGAGGAGTGTTGGGAGGGGTGGTGGGAGGTCCATAGGGAGGGGGGTTGGAAGGTCGGAAAGGAGGTGCCCCGCCATCAGCCCCATCTAATATGGAGGTGAAGTCCTCCTCTGATGTTGAGGTGTGGGCCGAGGGCTGGGTTTTGGCTAACAAGACCTGGGCCATCGAACACTGGGCACACAGGTCTGGGTGAGAACGCAAGTCTTAAAAGGAAAAAATATCTTCTTTTGTATATAGTTAATTTTGGACTACTTGCCTAGGTGCCAGCAGAAACTGCCAAGATCGAGTAGAATATTGCAGTCTAGAGTGCCTTCAGGTGGCCATTGAGATTGATTGTTTAATTTGTATTGGGGCCATGCCACAGTGGAGAGGAAAATCTGTCACTTTCATTTAAGATCTTGCTCTAATTGTAACGTTTTGAGATTACTTAGAAGACACCCTAAAGGGGTGTCTCTAGGTATTTTGGATTGGAGATTTCCTATTGCCTTTCTCTCGCCTATAGGGGAAACCAAACTCTATCTGGCTGCAAAGCATCCTTTGGAGCCACTAGAGACCAGGAGGCTCCTGGAGCCGGAATGGAGATTACCTCCAGGTGGACGTCTCCGTCCTGGATGGGTCTCACACAGACTGGAATGGAGTTCCTTTGGGCAGACGTCTCTACCTTTTGGAACTGTCCTGTGGGTCACCTGGTGATCATAAAACCTTGGGCCTGCGCAGGACTTCTGGCCAAGGAGTATGAGAGGGAGGCAAGAGTTACTCACCCCTAGGAGACATGGAGGTGTGGAAAGCAATATCTAGGTTCTGGTCCATCTGTGGCGTGGAAGGAGGAGGCTCCTCGGACCTTGGTGGGGCCCTGAGGAGGGGTCTCCTCCTGGGTTCGGCACCACCTGATTTTTTTATGTGACCACCAGAGTAGGTGCCAGAGAAAGGGCAAGTAGACAAGGTAAAAAGAAACTTTATTAGCTAGCAAATGTGAAGGAAGAAAGGGTGAGGTTCACTGGTCTCCGGTGGTGGAGGCTGAGGAAGTCGCTCCGGCATTCTCGGGCGAGGTTTCTGGGTCCGAATACGAGCAGGGGCTGAGGAATTTTGTGCCGTGCACCTGCCGGGAGTGGCTTTTCTGTCTAAGGCTTGGGAATGGGAGGGCAATAGGCAGGACACGGGCATGTCGGGGGCTTTCTGTAGGTGAGGCCAGGTAAGTTTTGCTTTCCTCAATCAGATGCCACGTTGTGCCTGCACAGTTGGTCTGTATTTTTCCCAGGCATGGGCTGCATTTTCCGGCGCATGGGTAAGTTGGTGATGAAGAACCCGGAAATGTGCCACCTTAGTCATCTTTGTCCTCTTCCCCCGTCCAGACAGAAATATAATCAGATAAAAGCGAGAAAGAAGTTTTCTGAGAAACTTCTCCGTGACCTGTGAATTCATCTCACAGTGTTCCACCTTTCTGTTCATGAAGCCATTTGCTAACACTCTTCTCATGGAATCTGCAAAGTGATATTTGGGAGTGCATTGAGGGCTATGGTGAACAAGGAAATATCCTCAGATAAAAACTGGAAAGAGCTCACAAGACAAGGATTCCAAGCAGCTATTAGTTCATTCCTGGTCTTTTGACTCAGAAGAGTTAATTCACCAAAGAAGATCTTCTTCTGCTACTAAGAAGCTTCATCAACTTCTGCTGTACTGAGTATCTATAATTGCAGTTAACAACTATAAAAGGCGAAGATGGCGAATAGGAACAGCTCAGTCTCCAACTCCCAGCCGGCCACAGAAGACCGGTGATTTCTGCATTTTCAACTGAGGTACTGGGTTCATCTCACTGGGAGTGCCAGGCGATCGGTGCTGGTCAGCTGCTGCAGCCCGACCAGCGAGAGCTGAAGCAGGGCGAGGCATTGCCTCACCTGGAAAGCGCAGGGGAATCCCTTTTCCTAGCCAGGAACTGAGACACACAACACCTGGAAAATCGGGTAACTCCCACCCCAAAACTGCGCTTTAAGCAAACAGGCACACCAGGAGATCATATCCCACACCTGGCAGGAGGGTCCCACACCCAGAGCCTCCCTCATTGCTAGCACAGCAGTCTGTGATCTACCGGCAAGGCAGCAGAGGCTGGGGAGGCGCCCGCCATTGCTGAGGCTTAAGTAGGTAAACAAAGCTGCTGGGAAGCTCGAACTGGGTGGAGCTCACAGCAGCTCAAGGAAACCTGCCTGTCTCTGTAGACTCCACCTCTGGGGACAGGGCACAGTAAATAATAACAAAGCAGCAGCTCTGCAGGCATAAACGACTCTGTCTGACAGCTTTGAAGAGAGCAGTGGATCTCCCAACACGGAGGTTGAGATCTGAGAAGGACAGACTCCTGCTCAAGTGGGTCCCTGACCCTGAGTAGCCTAACTGGGAGACATCCCCACTAGGGGCAGTCTGACACCCCACACCTCACAGGGTGGAGTACACCCCTGAGAGGAAGCTTCCAAAGCAAGAATCAGACAGGTACACTCGCTGTTCAGAAATATTCTATCTTCTGCAGCCTCACTGCTGATACCCAGGCAAACAGGGTCTGAGTGGACCTCAAGCAATCTCCTACAGCTACAACCTACAGCTGAGGATCCTGACTGTTAGAAGGAAAGCTATCAAACAGGAAGGACACCTACACCAAAACCCCATCAGTACATCACCATCATCAAAGACCAGAGGCAGATAAAACCACAAAGATGGGGAAAAAGCAGGGCAGAAAAGCTGGAATTCAAAAATAAAGCGCATCTCCCCCGGCAAAGGGCGCAGCTCATCGCCAGCAACGGATCAAAGCTGGACGGAGAATGACTTTGACGAGATGAGAGAAGAAGGCTTCAGTCCATCAAATTTCTCAGAGCTAAGGAGGAATTACGTACCCAGCGCAAAGAAACTAAAAATCTTGAAAAAAAGTGGAAGAATTGATGGCTAGAGTAATTAATGCAGAAGCTCACAAACGAAATGAAAG
This sequence comes from Erythrocebus patas, assembly GCA_023783455.1. Taxonomy (NCBI): domain Eukaryota; kingdom Metazoa; phylum Chordata; class Mammalia; order Primates; family Cercopithecidae; genus Erythrocebus; species Erythrocebus patas. Next base: position 10,743 of record JAKFHT010000661.1, on the reverse strand, counting down.
AGAGACGAAAACCATGGCACGAGAAATCGTGACAAATGCACAAGCTTCAGTAACCGACTCGATCAACTGGAAGAAAGAATGTCAGCGATGGAGGATCAAATGAATGAAATGAAGCAAGAAGAGAAACCAACAGAAAAAGAAGAAAAAGAAATGAACAAAGCCTGCAAGAAGTATGGGATTATGTAAAAGACCAAATCTACGTCTGATTGGGGTGCCTGAAAGTGAGGGAAAATGGAACCAAGTTGGAAAACACTCTTCAGGATATCATCCAGGAGAACTTCCCCAACCTAGTAGGGCAGGCCAACATTCAAATCCAGGAAATACAGAGAAGCATACAAAGATACTCCTCGAGAAGAGCAACTCCAAGACACATAATTGCCAGATTCACCAAAGTTGAAATGAAGGAAAAATCTTAAGGGCAGCCAGAGAGAAAGGTCGGGTTACCCACAAAGGAAGCCCATCAGACTAACAGCAGATCTCTCGGCAGAAACTCTTCAAGCCAGAAGAGAGTGGGGCCAATATTCAACATTCTTAAAGAAAGAATTTTAAACCCAGGATTTTATATCCAGCCAAACTAAGTTTCATAAGTGAAGGAGAAATAAAATCCTTTACAGATAAGCAAATGCTTAGAGATTTTGTCACCACTAGGCCTGCCTTACAAGAGACCCTGAAGGAAGCACTAAACATGGAAAGGAACAACCGGTACCAGCCATTGCAAAAACATGCCAAAATGTAAAGACCATCAAGGCTAGGAAGAAACTGCATCAACTAACGAGCAAAATAACCAGTTAATATCATAATGGCAGGATCAAGTTCACACATAACAATCTTAACCTTAAATGTAAATGGACTAAATGCTCCAATTAAAAGACACAGACTGGCAAACTGGATAAAGAGTCAAGACCCATCAGTCTGCTGTATTCAGGAGACCCATCTCACATGAGACATACATAGGCTCAAAATAAAGGGATGGAGGAAGATTTACCAAGCAAATGGAGAACAAAAAAGCGGGGTTGCAATACTAGTCTCTGATAAAACAGACTTTAAACCATCAAAGATCAAAAGAGACAAAGAAGGCCATTACATAATGGTAAAGGGATCAATTCAACAGGAAGAGCTAACTATCCTAAATATATATGCACCCAATACAGGAGCACCCAGATTCATAAAGCAAGTCCTTAGAGACTTACAAAGAGACTTAGACTCCCATACAATAATAATGGGAGACTTCAACACTCCACTGTCAACATTAGACAGATCAACGAGACAGAAAGTTAACAAGAGATCCAGGAATTGAACTCATCTCTGCAGCAAGCAGACCTAATGAACATCTATAGAACTCTCCACCCCAAATCAACAGAATATACATTCTTCTCAGCACCACATCGTACTTACTCCAAAATTGACCACGTAATTGGAAGTAAAGCACTCCTCAGCAAATGTACAAGAACAGAAATTATAACAAACTGTCTCTCAGACCACAGTGCAATCAAATTAGAACTCAGGACTAAGAAACTCAATCAAAACCGCTCAACTACATGGAAACTGAACAACCTGCTCCTGAATGACTACTGGGTACATAACGAAATGAAGGCAGAAATAAAGATGTTCTTTGAAACCAATGAGAACAAAGATACAACATACCAGAATCTCTGGGACACATTTAAAGCAGTGTGTAGAGGGAAATTTATAGCACTAAATGCCCACAAGAGAAAGCAGGAAAGATCTAAAATTGACACTCTAACATCGCAATTAAAAGAACTAGAGAAGCAAGAGCAAACACATTCAAAGCTAGCAGAAGGCAAGAAATAACTAAGATCAGAGCAGAACTGAAGGAGATAGAGACACAAAAACCCTCCAAAAATCAATGAATCCAGGAGTTGGTTTTTGAAAAGATCAACAAAATTGACAGACCACTAGCAAGACTAATAAAGAAGAAAGAGAGAAGAATCAAATCGGCAATTAAAAATGATAAAGGGATATCACCACCGACCCACAGAAATACAAACTACCATCAGAGAATACTATAAACACCTCTACGCAAATAAACTGGAAAATCTAGAAGAAATGGATAATTTCCTGGACACTTACACTCTTCAAGACTAAACCAGGAAGAAGTTGAATCCTGAATAGACCAATAGTAGGCTCTGAAATTGAGGCAATAATTAATAGCCTACCAACCAAAAAAGTCCAGGACCAGATGGATTCACAGCTGAATTCTACCAGAGGTACAAAGGAGCTGGTACCATTCCTTCTGAAACTATTCCAATCAATAGAAAAGAGAATCCTCCTAACTCATTTTATGAGGCCAACATCATCCTGATACCAAAGCCTGGCAGAGACACAACAAAAAAGAATTTTAGACCAATATCCCTGATGAACATCGATGCAAAATCCTCAATAAAATACTGGCAAACCGGATTCAGCAGCACATCAAAAAGCTTATCCACCATGATCAAGTGGGCTTCATCCCTGGGATGCAAGGCTGGTTCAACATTCGCAAATCAATAAACATAATCCAGCAAATAAACAGAACCAAAAACAAAAATCACATGATTATCTCAATAGATGCAGAAAAGGCTTTTGACAAAATTCAACAGCCCTTTATGCTAAAAACGCTCAATAAATTCGGTATTGATGGAACGTACCTCAAAATCGTAAGAGCTATTTATGACAAACCCACAGCCAATATCATACTGAATGGGCAAAAACTGGAAAAATTCCCTTTGAAAACTGGCACAAGACAGGGATGCCCTCTCTCACCACTCCTATTCAACATAGTGTTGGAAGTTCTGGCTAGGGCAATCAGGCAAGAGAAAGAAATCAAGAGTTCAGTTAGGAAAGAAGAAGTCAAATTGTCCCTGTTTGCAGATGACATGATTGTATATTTAGAAAACCCCATTGTCTCAGCCCAAAATCTCCTTAAGCTGATAAGCAACTTCAGCAAAGTCTCAGGATACAAAATTAATGTGCAAAAATCACAAGCATTCTTATACACCAGTGACAGTCAAACAGAGAGCCAAATCAGGAATGAACTTCCATTCACAATTGCTTCAAAGAGAATAAAATACCTAGGAATCCAACTTACAAGGGATGTAAAGGACCTCTTCAAGGAGAAATACAAACTACCATCAGAGAATACTATAAACACCTCTACGCAAATAAACTGGAAAATCTAGAAGAAATGGATAATTTCCTGGACACTTACACTCTTCCAAGACTAAACCAGGAAGAAGTTGAATCCCTGAATAGACCAATAGTAGGCTCTGAAATTGAGGCAATAATTAATAGCCTACCAACCAAAAAAGTCCAGGACCAGATGGATTCACAGCTGAATTCTACCAGAGGTACAAGGAGGAGCTGGTACCATTCCTTCTGAAACTATTCCAATCAATAGAAAAGAGAATCCTCCTAACTCATTTTATGAGGCCAACATCATCCTGATACCAAAGCCTGGCAGAGACACAACAAAAAGAGAATTTTAGACCAATATCCCTGATGAACATCGATGCAAAATCCTCAATAAAATACTGGCAAACCGGATTCAGCAGCACATCAAAAGCTTATCCACCATGATCAAGTGGGCTTCATCCCTGGGATGCAAGGCTGGTTCAACATTCAAATCAATAAACATAATCCAGCATATAAACAGAACCAAAGACAAGAACCACATGATTATCTCAATAGATGCAGAAAAGGCTTTTGACAAAATTCAACAGCCCTTCATGCTAAAACTCAATAAATTCGGTATTGATGGAACGTGCCTCAAAATCATAAGAGCTATTTATGACAAACCCACAGCCAATATCATACTGAATGGGCAAAAACTGGAAAAATTCCTTTGAAAACTGGCACAAGACAGGGATGCCCTCTCTCACCACTCCTATTCAACATAGTGTTGGAAGTTCTGGCTAGGGCAATCAGGCAAGAGAAAGAAATCAAGGATTCAGTTAGGAAAAGAAGAAGTCAAATTGTCCCTGTTTGCAGAGACATGATTGTATATTTAGAAAACCCCATTGTCTCAGCCCAAAATCTCCTTAAGCTGATAAGCAACTTCAGCAAAGTCTCAGGATACAAAATTAATGTGCAAAAATCACAAGCATTCTTATACACCAGTGACAGTCAAACAGAGAGCCAAATCAGGAATGAACTTCCATTCACAATTGCTTCAAAGAGAATAAAATACCTAGGAATCCAACTTACAAGGGATGTAAAGGACCTCTTCAAGGAGAACTACAAACCACTGCTCAGTGAAATAAAAGGACACAAACAAATGGAAGAACATACCATGCTCATGGATAGGAAGAATCAATATCGTGAAAATGGCCATACTGCCCAAGGTAATTTATAGATTCAATGCCATCCCCATCAAGCTACCAATGAGCTTCTTCACAGAATTGGAAAAAACTGCTTTAAAGTTCATATGGAACCAAAAAGAGCCCGCATCTCCAAGACAATCCTAAGTCAAAAGAACAAAGCTGGAGGCATCACGCTACCTGACTTCAAACTATACTACAAGGCTACAGTAACCAAAACAGCATGGTACTGGTACCAAAACAGAGATATAGACCAATGGAACAGAACAGAGTCCTCAGAAATAATACCACACATCTACAGCCATCTGATCTTTGACAAACCTGAGAGAAACAAGAAATGGGAAAGGATTCCTATTTAATAAATGGTGCTGGGAAAATTGGCTAGCCATAAGTAGAAAGCTGAAACTGGATCCTTTCCTTACTCCTTATACGAAAATTAATTCAAGATGGATTAGAGACTTAAATGTTAGACCTAATACCATAAAAATCCTAGAGGAAAACCTAGGTAGTACCATTCAGGACATAGGCATGGGCAAAGACTTCATGTCTAAAACACCAAAAGCAATGGCAGCAAAAGCCAAAATTGACAAATGGGATCTCATTAAACTAAAGAGCTTCTGCACAGCAAAAGAAACTACCATCAGAGTGAACAGGCAACCTACAGAATGGGAGAAAATTTTTGCAATCTACTCATCTGACAAAGGGCTAATATCCAGAACCTACAAAGAACTCAAACAAATTTACAAGAAAAACAAACAACCCCATCAAAAAGTGGGCAAAGGATATGAACAGACATTTCTCAAAAGAAGACATTCATACAGCCAACAGACACATGAAAAAATGCTCATCATCACTGGCCATCAGAGAAATGCAAATCAAAACCACAATGAGATACCATCTCACACCAGTTAGAATGGCAATCATTAAAAAGTCAGGAAACAACAGGTGCTGAAGAGGATGTGGAGAAATAGAACACTTTTACACTGTTGGTGGGATTGTAAACTAGTTCAACCATTATGGAAAACAGTATGGCGATTCCTCAAGGATCTAGAACTAGATGTACCCATTAGACCCAGCCATCCCATTACTGGGTATATACCCAAAATTATAAATCATGCTGCTATAAAGACACATGCACACGTATGTTTATTGCACTATTCACAATAACAAAGACTTGGAATCAACCCAAATGTCCATCAGTGACAGATTGGATTAAGAAAATGTGGCATATACACCATGGAATACTATGCAGCCATTAAAAAGGATGAGTTGTGTCCTTTGTAGGGACATGGATGCAGCTGGAAACCATCATTCTTAGCAAACTATCACAAGAACAGAAAACCAAACCGCATGTTCTCACTCATAGGTGGGAACTGAACAATGAGATCACTTGGACTCGGAAGGAACATCACACATTGGGGCCTATCATGGAGAGGAGGGGAGGGATTGCATTGGGAGTTATACCTGATGTAAATGACGAGTTGATGGGTGCTGAGTTGATGGGTGCAGTACAGCAACATGGCACAACCTGCACATGTCACACCTACACGTCATGCATGTAATAAGAACTAAATAAAGTATAATAAAATAAAAATAAAAAAAATATAAAAAATAAAAAAAAAAAAAAAAGTTCTCCGAAATTCTTTCAGTTATCAGATACTTTTTCACCAAGTCTAGGGCAAAACAACTCAAGAACAGAAACAGTGCAATATACAGCTGTAACTCAGTGAGAGGAAGTCACACATAACAAAGTAGTTTCTCAGAAAGATTCTTTCCAATATTTGTCTGAGGATATTTTCTTTTTCACCATAGACCTCCATGGGATTTCAAATATTACTTGACAAATTCCAGAAGAACAGTTTTAGTGAAAGGTTTCTTGAGGGGAAAGATGTGACACTGAGAGATGAATTCAAATATCACAACGAAGTTTCTCAGAAAGCTTCTTTCTCATTTTTGTTGGAGTATATTTCCTTTGTTCCTCTAGTCTTCAAAGGGATCCGAAATATCAATTCTGAGATTCCACAGAAATAAGGCTAGCAAACAGCTCCATGAAACACAGCTGTAACTCAGCGAGTGGAAGTCACACATAACAAAGCAGTCTCTCAGAAAGATTCTTTCCAGTTTTTATCTGAGGATACTTTCTTTTTCACCATAGCCCTCCAAGGGCTTCCAAATATCACTTTTCAAATTCCACAAGAACAGTCTTAGCGAACGGCTTCTTGAAGTGAAAGCTATAATTCTCTGAGAATTAGCAGAACACAAAGCAGTTTCTCAGAAAGTTTCTTTCTGGTTTTTATCAGATAATATTTTCTTTTTCACCATATCCCTCCATAGGCTCCCAAATATTACTTGGCAAATTCCACAAGAACAGTGTTAGCGAAAGGTTTCTTGAGGGGCAAGCTCTAACTCTGTGAGATGAATTCACAGATAAGAAAGAAGTTTCTCAGAAAGCATCTTTCTCATTTTTATCGGAGGATATTTCCTAGGGCCTAATAGTCTTCAAAGTATCCGAAATATCAGTTCTCAGGTTGCACAAAAAGAAGGCTAGCAAACAGCTCCACGAAATACAGCTGTAACTCAGTGAGTGGAAGTCACACATCAGAAAGCAGTTTCTCAGAAAGCTTCCTTTCAGTTTTTATTGGACGATATTTTCTTTTTCACCATAGCCCTCTGTGGGCTTCCAAATATCGCTTTGCAAATTCCACAAGAACAGTCTTATCGAACAGCTTCTTGAGGAGAAAGCTGTAACTCTGTGAGATGAATTAACAGAACACAAAGTAGTTTCTCAGAAAGTTTCTGTCCAGTTTTTATATGAGGATATTTTCTATTTCACCATAGCCCTCCATGTGCATCCAAATATCACTTGGCAAATTACACAAGAACAGTCGTAGGGAAAGGCTCCTTGAGGGGAAAGCTGTAACTCTGTGAGGTGAATTCACAGATCACAAATAAGTTTCTCAGAAAGCTTCTCTCTCATTTTTATCAGAGAATATTTCCTTTGGCCCTATCGTCTATAAAGGGATCCGAAATATCACTTCTCAGATTCCACAGAAATAAGACGAGCAAACAGCTCCAGAAATACAGCTGTAACTCAATGAGTGGAAGTCATACATCATGAAGCAGTTTCTCAAAAAGCTTCCTTCCAGGTTTTATCTGAGGATATTTTCTTTTTCACGATAGTCCTCTATGAGCTTCCAAATATCACTTTGCAAATTCCTCAAAAACCATCTTAGCGAGCGGCTTCTTGAGGGAAAAGCTGTAAATCCCTGAGATGAATTAACAGATCACAAAGCAGCTTCACAGGAAGCTTCTTTCCAGTTTTAATCTAAGGATATTCTCTTTTTCACCATACCCTTCTATGGGCTCCCAAATATTACTCTGCAAATTCCACAAGAACAGTGTTAGCGAACGGCCTCTTGAGGGGAAAGCTGTAACTCTGTGAGATGAATTCGCAGATCACAAAGAAGTTTCTCAGGAAGCTTCTTTCATTTTTTAGGATATTTCCTTTTGACCATACAGTCTTCAAGGGATCAATATCAGTTCTCAGATTCCACAGAAATAAGGCTAGCAAACAGCTCCATGAAATAGAGCTGTAACTCCGTGAGTGGAAATCACACATCACAAAGGAGTTTCTCAAAAAGCTTCTTTCCTGTTTTCATCTGAGGATATTTTCTTTTTCACCATAGGCCCCTATGTCTTCCAAATATCACTTTGCAAATTCCACAAGAGGACTCTTAGCGAACGTCTTCTGGAGAAGAAAGCTGTAACTCTGTGAGATGAATTCACAGAACACAAAGCAGTTTTTCAGAAAGCTTCTTTCCAGTTTTTATCTGAGGATATTTTCTTTTTCACCATAGCCCTCCATGGACTTCCAAATATCACTTTACCAATTCCACAATTGCAGTCTTAGCAAAAGGCTTCTTACCAGGAAAGCTGTAACTCTGTGAGATGAATTCACAGATAACAAAGAAGTTTCTCAGAAAGCTTCTTTCTGAAATTTATCAGAGGATATTTCTTTTGACCCTATACTCATCAAAGGCATCCGAAGTATCAGTTCTCACATTCCACAGAAATAAGGCTAGCAAACAGATCCACGAAATACAGCTGTAACTCAGTGAGTGGAAGTCACACATCACAAAGCAGTTTCTCAGAATGTTTCCTTCTAGTTTTCATCTGAGGATATTTTCTTTGTCACCATAGGCCTCCATGGGCTTCCAAATAGCGCTTTGCAAATTCCACAACACAAGTCTTAGCGAAAGGCTTCTTGAGGGTAAAGCTAGAACTCTGTGAGATGAATTCAGAGATCACAAATAAGTTTCTCATAAAGCTTCTTTCTCATTTTGATCAGAGGATATTTCTTTAGCCCTATAGTCTTCAAAGGGATCCAAAATATCAGTTCTCAGATTCCACAGAAATAAGGCTAGCAAACAGCTACACGAAATACAGCTGTAACTCAGTGAGGGAAAGTCACACATCACAAAGCATTTTCTCAGAAATCTTCATTCCAGTTTTCATCTGAGGATATTTTCTTTTTCACCACAGGCTTCTATGAGCTTCCAAATATCACTTTGCAAATTCCAAAAGAGCAGTCTTCGCAAACGGCTTCTGGAGGTGAAAGCTGTAAATCTGTGAGATGAATTCACAGAACACAAATCAGTTTGTCAGAAAGCTTCTTTCCAGTTTTTATCTGAGGATATTTTCTTTTTCACCATAGCCCTCCATGCTCTTCCAAAAATCACTTTGCAAATTCAACAAGAACAGTCTTAGTGAAAGGCTTCTTCAGGGAAAAGCTGTAACTCTGTGAGATGAATTCACAGATCACAAAGAAGTTTGTCAGAAGGCTTCTTTCTCATTTTTATCTGAGGATATTTCTTTTGGCCCTATAGTCTTCGAAGGGGTCCTAAATATCATTTCTCAGATTCCACAGCAATAAAGCTAGCACACAGTTCCATGAAATACAGCTGTAACTCAGTGAGTGGAAGTCACACATCACAAAGTAGTTTCTCTGAAAGCTTCTTTTCAATTTTTAACTTAGGATATTTTCTTTTTCACCATAGGCCTCTATGGGCTTCCAAATTTCACTTTGCAAATTTCACAAGAACAGTCTTAGTGAACGGCTTCTGGAGGGGAAATCTATAACACTGTGAGATGAATTCACAGATAACAAAGCAGTTTCTCAGAAAGCTTTTTTTCTCATTTTTATCGGAGGATATTTCCTTTGACCTTATAGTCGTCAAAGGCATCCGAAGTATCAGTTCTCAGATTCCACAGAAATAAGGCTAACAAACAGCTCCACGAAATACAGCTGTAACTCAGTGAGTGGAAGTCACATATCAAAAAGCAGTTTCTCACAATATTTCTTTCTAGTTTTCATCTGAGGATATATTCTTTCTCACCACAGGCCTCTATGGGCTTCCAAATATCACTTTGCAAATTCCAGAAGAACAGTCTTAGCGAAAGGCTTCTTCAGGAGAAAGCTAGAACTCTGTGAGATGAATTTGGAGATCTCAAAGAAGTTTCTCAGACAGCTTCTTTCTCATTTTGATCAGAGGATATTTCCTTTGGCCCTATAGTCTTCAAAGGGATCCGAAATACCAGTTCTCAGACTCCACAGAAATAAGGCTAGCAAATAGTTCCACGAAATACAGCTGTAACTCAGTGTGTGGAACACACATATCAAAAGCTGTTTCTCAGAAAGCTTCCTTCCAGTTTTTATCTGAGTATATATTCTTTTTCAAAATAGCCCTCCAAGGGCTTCAAAATATCACTTTGCCAATTCTACAAGAACAATCTTAGTGAAATTCTTCTTGAGGGAAAAGCTGTAACTCTGTGAGATGAATTCACAGATCACAAAGAAGTTTCTCAGAAAGCTTCTTTCTCATTTTTATCGGAGGATATTTCCTAGGGCCTAATAGTCTTCAAAGTATCCGAAATATCAGTTCTCAGGTTGCACAAAAAGAAGGCTAGCAAACAGCTCCACGAAATACAGCTGTAACTCAGTGAGTGGAAGTCACACATCAGAAAGCAGTTTCTCAGAAAGCTTCTTCCCAATTTTTAACTGAGGATATTTTATTTTTCACCATAGCCTTCCCTGGGCTTCCGAATATCACTTTGCAAATTCCACAAGAACAGTCTTAGTGAAAGGATTCTTCAGGAGATAGCTGTAACTCTGTGAGATGAATTCACAGATCACAAGGAAGTTTCTCAGAAAGCTTCTTTCTCATTTTTATCATAGGATATTTCCTTTCGCTCTATAGTCTTCAAAGGGATCTGAAATATCAGTTCTAAGATTCCACAGAAAGAAGGCTAGCAAACAGCTCCAAGAAATACAGCTGTAACTCAGTGAGTGAAAAATCACACATCACAAAGTAGTTTCTCAGAAATCTTCTTTCCATTTTTTATCTGAGGATATTTTCTTTTTCACCAT
>JAKFHT010000660.1:0-52559 GCA_023783455.1 Erythrocebus patas | reverse complement strand
AGCGAAAGGCCTCTTGAAGGAAAGATGAAACTCTGTGAGATGAATTAACAGAACACAGAGCAGTTTCTCAAAAAGCTTCTTTCCAGTTTTGAAGCGGAAGATATTTCCTTTTTCACCATAGCCCTCTATGGGCTTCCAAATATCCTTTCAGGGACCTCTGCCAGGAAGCCAGCTATTGTCTAAGGTTTCTCCCCCATGTAATAGTCTGAGATATGGCCTCGTGGGAAGGAAAGACTGAGCTGTCCCCCAGTCTGACACCCATAAAGGGTCTGTGCTGAGGAGGATTAGTAAAGAGAAGGCCACTTTGCAGTTGAGATAAGAGGAAAGCATCTGTCTCCTGCTCGTCCCTGGGCAATGGAATGTCTCAGTGTAAAACCCGATTGTATGTTCTATTTACTGAGATAGGAGAAAATGACATGCTGGTGACAGTACTGCTCTTTAATGCACCAAGATGTTTATGTATGTGCACATCAAAGCACAGCACCTTTTTCTTAACCTTGTTTATGACACAGAGACATTTGTTCACATGTTCTCCTGCTGACCCTCTCCCCACTATTACCCTATTGTCCTGCCACATCCCCCACTCCCAGCTGGTAAAGATAACAATCAATAAATATTGAGGGAACTCAGAGACTGGTGCTGGTGCAGGTCCTCCATATGCTGAGCGCCGGTCCCCTGGGCCCACTTTTCTTTCTCTATACTTTGTCTCTGTGTCTCTTTCTTTTCTCAGTCTCTTATCCCACCTGACGAGAAACACCCATAGGTTGTGGAGGGGTTGGCCCCCTTCACTGAGAGACAGCTTGTTGTGATTTCTGTTCTTTTACATTTGCTGAGGAGTGCTTTACTTCCAATTATGTGGTCAATTTTAGAATAAGTGTGATGTGGTGCTGAGAAGAATGTATATTCTGTTGATTTGGGATGGAGAGTTCTGTAGCTGTCTATTAGTTCTGCTTGTTGAAGAACTGAGTTCAGGTCCTGGATATCCTTGTTAACCTTCTGTTTCATTGATCTGTCTAATATTGACAGTGTGGTGTTAACATCTCCCATTATTATTGTGTGGGAGTCTAAGTCTCCTTGTGAGTCTCTAAGAACTTGCTTTATGAATCTGAGTGCTCCTGTATTGGGTGCATATATATTTAGAATAGTTAGCTCTTCTTGTTGAATTGATGCCTTTACCATTATTGTAGTGGCCTTCTTTGTCTCTTTTGATCTTTGTTGGTTTAAAGTCTGTTTTATCAGAGACTAGGATTGCAACCCCTGCTTTTTTTTTTGCTTTCCATTTGCTTGGTAGATCTTCCTCCATCCCTTTATTTTGAGCCTATGTGTCTCTTCTGCATGAGATGGGTCTCCTGAATACAGCACACTGATGGGTCTTGACTCTTTATCCAATTTGCCAGTCTGTGTCTTTTAATTGGGGCATTTAGCCCATTTACATTTAAGGTTAATATTGTTATGTGTGAATTTGATCCTGTCATTATGATGTTAGCTGGTTATTTTGCCTGTTAATTGATGCAGTTTCTTCATAGCATCAATGGTCTTTACAATTTGGCATGTTTTGCAGTGGCTGGTACTGGTTGTTTCTTTCCATGTTTAGTGCTTCCTTCAGGAGCTCTTGTAAGGCAGGCCTGGTGGTGACAAAATCTCTCAGCATTTGCTTGTCTGTAAAGGATTTTATTTCTCCTTCACTTATGAAGCTTAGTTTGGCTGGATATGAAATTCTGGGTTGAAAATTTCTTTAAGAATGTTGAATATTGGCCCCCACTCTCTTCTGGCTTGTAGGGTTTCTGCGAGAGATCTGCTGTTAGTCTGATGGGCTTCCTTTGTGGGTAACCTGACCTTTCTCTGGCTGCCCTTAACATTTTTCCTTCATTTCAACCTTGGTGAATCTGACAATTATGTGTCTTGGGGTTGCTCTTCTCGAGGAGTATCTTTGTGGTGTTCTCTGTATTTCCTGAATTTGAATGTTGGCCTGCCTTGCTAGGTTGGGGAAGTTCTCCTGGATAATATCCTGAAGAGTGTTTTCCAACTTGGTGCCATTCTCCCCATCACTTTCAGGTACACCAATCAAACATAGATTTGGTCTTTTCACATAGTCACATATTTTTTGGAGGCTTTGTTCATTTCTTTTTACTCTTTTTTCTCTAACTTGTCTTCTCACTTTATTTCATTAATTTGATCTTCAATCACTGATACCTTTCTTCCACTTGATCAATTGGCTATTGAAGCTTGTGCATGTGTCACGAAGTTCTGTGCCATGGTTTTCAGCTCCATCAGGTCATTTAAGGTCTTCTACACTGTTTATTCTAGTTAGCCATTCATCTAATCTTTTTCAAGGTTTTTAGCTTCCTTGCATGGGTTTGAACATCCTCCTTTAGCTTGAGAAGTTTGTTATTACTGACCTTCTGAAGCCTACTTCTGTCAACTCATCAAAGTCATTCTCCATCCAGCTTTGTTCTGTTGCTGGTGAGGAGCTGTGATCCTTGGAGGAGAAGAGGTGCTCTGATTTTAGAATTTTCAGCTTTTCTGCTCTGGTTTCTCCCCATCTTTGTGGTTTTATCTACCTTTGGTCTTTGATGTTGGTGACCTACAGATGGGGTTTTGGTGTGATGTCCTTTTGTTGATGTTGATGCTATTCCTTTCTGTTTGTTAGTTTTCCTTCTAACAGTCAGGTCCCTCAGCTGCAGGTCTGTTGGAGTTTGCTGGAGGTCCACTCAGACCCTGTTTGCCTGGGTATCACCCAGGCTGAGGCTTATTGCAGAACAGCAAATATTGCTGCCTGATCCTTCCTCTGGAAGCTTTGTCCCAGAGGCACCCACCTGTATGAGGTGTGTCTGTTGGCCCTACTGGGAGGTGTCTCCCAGTTAGGCTACACAGGGTCAGGGACCCACTTGAGGAGGCAGTCTGTCCATTCTCAGAGCTCAAATGCTGTGCTGGGAGAACCACTGCTCTCTTCAGAGCTGTCAGACAGGGATTTAAGTCTGCAGAATTTGTTTCTGTGATTATGATGTTCACTGGTTATTTTGCCCATTAATTGATGCAGTTTCTTTGTAACATCAATGGTCTTCACAATTTGGCATGTTTTTGCATTGGCTGGTACTGGTTGTTTCTTTCCATGGTTAGTGCTTCCTTCAGGAGCTCTTGTAAGGCAAGCCTGGTGTTGACAAAATCTGTCAGCATTTGCTTGTCTGTAAAGGATTTCACTTCTCCTTCACTTATGAGGCTTAGTTTGGCTGGATATGAAATTCTGGATTAAAAATTCTTTTCTTTAAGAATGTTGAATATTGGCCCCTGGTCTTCTGGCTTGTAGGGTTTCTGCCGAGAGATCTGATCTTAGTCTGATGGGCTTCCCTTTGTGGGAAACTTGACCTTTCTCTCTGACTGCCCTTAACACTTTTTCCTTTATTTTAACCTTGGTGAATCTGACGATTATGTGTCTTGGGGTTGCTTTTCTTGAGCAGTATCTTTGTGGTGTTCTCTGTATTTCCTGAATTTGAATATTTGCCCACCTTGCTCATTTGGTGAAGTTCTCTTGGATAATATCCTGAAGAGTATTTTCCAACTTGGTTCCATTCTCCCCATCACTTTCAGGTACACCAATCAAATGTAGATTTGGTTTCTTCACATAGTCCCATATTTCTTGGAGGCTTTGTTCATTTCTTTTTACTCTCTTTTTCTCTAACCTTGTCTTCTCACTTTAGTTCATTAATTTGAACTTTAATCACTGATACTCTTTCTTCCACTTGATCGAATTGGCTATTGAAACTTGTGCATGTGTCACGAAGTTCTCGTGCCATGGTTTTCAGCTCCATCAAGTCATTTAAGGTCTTCTGTACACTGTTTGTTCTAGCTAGCCATTCATCTAATCTTTTTCCAAGGTTTTTAGCTTCCTTGCGATGCATTTGAACATCCTACTTTAGCTTGGAGAAGTTTGTTATTACTGATCTTTTGAAGCCTACTTCTGTCAACTCATCAAAGTCATTCTCTGTCCAGCTTTGTTCTGTTGCTGGTGAGGAACTTCAATCTTTTGGAATAGAAGAGGTGCTCTGATTTTTAGAATTGTCAGCTTTTCTGCTCTGGTTTCTCCCCATCTTTGTGGTTTTATCTACCTTTGGTCTTTGATGTTGGGGGCCTACAGATGGGGTTTTGGTGTAGATGACCTTTTTGTTGATGTTGATACTATTCCTTTCTGTTTGTTAGTTTTCCTTCTAACAGTCAGGTCCCTCAGTTGCAGGTTTGTTGGAGTTTGCTGGAGGTCCACTCCAGACCCTGTTTGCCTGGGTATCACCAGCAGAGGCTGTAGAACAGTATATATTGCAGAAAAGCAAATATTGCTGCCCGATCATTCCTCTAGAAGCTTTGTCCCAGAGGGGTAGCTGCCTATATGATGTGTCTATTGGCCCCTACTGGGAGATTTTTCCCAGGTAGGCTTCACGGAGTTCAGGGACCCACTTGAGGAGGCAGTCTGTCCATTCCCAGAGTTCAAATGCTGTGCTGGGAGAACCACTGCTCTCTTCAGAGCTGTCAGAGAGGGAGGTTTAAGTCTGCAGAAGTTGTCTGCTGCCTTTTGTTCAGCTATGCCCTGCCCACAGAGGTGGAGTCTAAAGGAGGTAGGCCTTGTTGAGCTGTAGTAAGCTCCGCTCAGTTAGAGCTTCCAGGCCACTTTGTTTACCTACTCAAGCCTCAGCAATTGCGGAAGCCCCATCCCCAGTCAGGCTGCCACCTCACAGTTCAATCTCAAACTGCTGTGCTAGCAGTGAGCAAGGCTCCCTGGGCGTGGGACCCACTGAGCCAGCCACTGGTGAGAATCACCTTATCTGCTGGTTGCTAAGACCTTGGGGAAAGTGCAGTATTTGGGCAAGAGTGTCCCATTTTTCCAGGTAGTCTGTCAGGGCTTCCCTTGGCTAGGAAAGGGAAATCCCCTGACCCCTTGCACTTCCTGGGTGAGGTGATACCCTGCCCTGCTTCAGCTCTCCCTCCATGGGCTGCACCCACTGTCCAACCAGTCCCAGTGAGATGAACAAGGTACCTCAGTTGGAAATGTAGAAATCACCCATCTTCTGCATCAGTCATGCTAAGAGCTGCAGACCAGAGCTGTTCCTATTCAGCCATCTTGGAATACCCCCCATAAGTTTTATTAAACAGTATCAGTGGGGAAACATTTCAAGGGCTTTCAAAGAATCACATTTGTCTTGTATTGTTTGTCCAAAATTCAACCCAGGAAAAACAATTGAGACAGTTATATCTTATCTTGACCTGTCTAGTGAATCTTTTGAGATTTGGCAAATGGATTTCATCTAGCTACTTCCCATTCAATGTTATAAATATGTTCTTGTTATAATTTGTGTTTTCTCATTGGGTAGATATGTTCACCTGCTGACTTGCCACTGCCTCAGCTGTTATAAAACTGCTATTAGGAAAGATTATTACTGATGGGGAATACTTTCAGAGTTACATAGTGACCAAGGAACTCATTTCACTGGCCATGTTATAAAACACATTTGTGAATCATGGCTCATATTAGAATACTCTTTATTGTGCCTACCATTTCTAATCTTGCACATTAGTGGAAAGAACAAGTGGCATCATCAAAACTAAACTGGTAAAATTTGTGGAAACTTTACAATTGCCTCTGGCCCTATTAAATCAAAGGTCTGCATATTTTGAAAAACATGAGTTGTTACCTTTTGAAATGATCACTAGATGGCAGATGCATTTAGTTTCCTCTGCCTTTGATATTCATTAGATTAAAGGAGACATTCTCTAATAAAATAAAAAAATAATTAAGGCTAAAGGTAAAAATCATAAGCTGGTAGTACAATATTTCCACAGTGTGCTCCCAGGAGATAAAGACAAAAAACATCACAGCCTTTAGCCTGGTGATTTTTCTCTGTTGCAAGAAGCATTTACAACAGGATATCCTTCAACCTCCATGGAAAGGTCTCTGTTAGATCCTCCTTACCAATTCCCGTGCTGCCAAACTAAAAGGCATTGGCTCTTTTATTCATGTTTCTCAGTAAAAAAATATCCTACTGCCTTCTGGAATTCAGAAGCAATCAGAAACTTAAAGCTTCCTCTGACCTGGAAGTGAAGCAGACAACAGCTGAAGTTGACTGCTCACCCAACAACACCCTGTATATGAATAAGCTCCCTGAAATATTCAGCTTGTTATATGTTGCTTTCTCTATATGCTTGGTTTTTGCCTTCTCTTTCCTTGTACAATGGTTACCTTGAATCGTATCATGGTTGAGCAAGGATGTGTTTGCACTGTAGCCAATACCCACTGCTACACTTGGATAAGTACTTCTAATAAAGTAGAGATCAATTTGGAAAAACCCATGCACATACTAAATAGGAAATTAGAATATCCAGTGTTAAAATGTTTGGCTTTTTGATCTCATCAATGGCGGCGCCCTCCCCAGACTGCCACCTTGCAGTTCAATCTCAGACTGCTGTGCTAGCAGTGAGCAAGGCTCTGGGCGTGGGACCCTCTGAGCCAGGCACTGGATATAATCTCCTTGTCTGCCAGTTGCTAAGACCTTGGGAAAGTGCAGTATTTGGTGGCAGAGTGTCCCATTTTCCAGGTACAGTCTGTCAGGCTTCCCTTGGCTAGGAAAGGGAAATCTTCCCCTTGCTTCCTGGGTGAGGTGATGCCTGCCTGCCTGCTTCAGCCTCCATGGGCTGCACCCACTGTCCAACCAGTCCCAGTGAGATGAACCAGGTACCTCAGTTGGAAATGCAGAAATCACCCATCTTCTGCATCAGTCACTGAGCTGCAGACCAGAGCTGTTCCTATTCAGTGGCATTGTTTTAGCATCTTATTACATAAATAATTTAATCTGTAATGTTTATTAACAGAACTGTATCCAGCAGTGGGTCCAGACTTTAAATACATACATTTATATAAATGTCATTTAAATACAGAAAACTTGATTCAAAGTCTTTTTATAAAAACATTGAATCTTTTATATATACAGATATTTTCAAAAGACTGATGTGTTTTTATATTCACTGTATATCTTTTGAATCCATTTTTATGATTGTAAAAAAAAATTTTTCATGATAAATGGTATTTTGACAATTTAATGATTTGGTGATTTAATTTTTTTAGTTATACTTTAAAGTTCTGAGATACATATCAGAACAGTGCAGGTTTGTTACATAGGTATACACGTGTCATGGTTTTGCTGCATCAACCCATCATCTACATTAGGTATTTCTCTAATGCTATCCTCCCCAACCCCCACCCCAATAAGCCCTGCTGTGTGATGTCCCTCCTGTGTATGTGTTCTCATTGTTCAACTCCACTTATGAGTGAGAATATGCATTTGGTTTTCTGTTCTTGTGTTAGTTTGCTGAGAATGATGGTTTCCAGCTCATTATGTCCTGCAAAGGACATGAACTCATCTTTTATGACTATAGTATTCCATGGTTTATATGTGCCATTTTCTTTATCCAGTCTATCATTGATGGCATTTGGGTTGGTTCAAGTCTTTGCTATTGTGAACAGTGCTGCAATTACATATGTGTGTGTGTGTCTTTATAGTAGAATGATTTATATTCTCATATAACCCAGTAATGGATTGTGGTCAAATGGTATTTCTGGTTCTAGATCCTTGAGGAATCACACATGTCTTCCACAATGGTTGAACTAATTTACACTCCCACTAACAGTATAACACTTCCATTTCTCCACATCCTCTCCAGCATCTATTGTTTCTGACTTTTTAATGATCCCATTCTAACTGGTGTGAGATGGTATCTCATTATGGTTTTGATTTGCATTTCTCTAATGACCAGTGATGATGAACTTTTCAGTTTTTGGCTGCATAAATGTCTTCTTTTGGAAGTGTCTGTTCATATCCTTTGCCCACTTTTGATGTTTTTTTTTTCTTGTAAATTTGTTTAAGTTCTTTGTAGTTCTGGATATTAGCCACTTTGTGAGATGGATAGATTGCAAAATTTTCTCCCATTCTGTAGGTTGCCTGTTCACTCTGATATAGTTTCTTTTTGCTGTACAGAAGCTCTTTAGTTTAATTAGATCTCATGTCAATTTTGGCTTTGTTGCCATTGCTTTTGGTGTTTTAGTCATGAAGTCTTTGCCCATGCCTATGTCCTGAATGGTATTGTAGGTTTTCTTCTAGGGTTTTATGGTTTTAGGTCTTATTTTAAGTCTTTAATCCATCTTGAGTTAATTTTGTATAAGATGTAAGGAAGGTCCATTTTCAGTTTTCTGCATATGGCTAGCCTTTTTCCAACAACCATTTATTAAATAGGGAATCCTTTCCCCATTGCTTGTTTTTGTCAGGTTTGTCAAAGATCAGATGGTTGTAGATGTGTGTGTTATTTCTGAGGCCTCTGTTCTGTTCCATTGGTCTATATCTGTTTGTGTATATGTATGTTTTTACTGTAGCCTTGTAGTATAGTTTGAAGTCAGGTAGCATGATGCTCCAGCTTTTTTGTTCTTTTGCTTAGGATTGTCTTGGCTAGACTCTTTTGGTTCCATATGAAATTTAAATAGTTTTTTCCAATTCTGTGAAGAAAGTCAATGGTAGCTTGATGGGGATAGCATTGAATCTATAAATTACTTTAGGCAGTATGGCCATTTTCACGATATTGATTCTTCCTATCCATGAGCAGAATGTTTTCCATTTGTTTGTGTCTCTCTTATTTCCTTGAGCAGTGGTTTGTTTTCTCCTTGAAGAGGTCCTTCACATCCCTTGTAAGTTGTATTCTAGGTATTTTATTCTCTTTGTAGCAATTGTGAATGGGAGTTCACTCATATTTGACTCTCTGTTTATTGTGTGTATAGGAATGCTTGTGATTTTTTGCACATTGATTTTGTATTGAGACTTTGCTGAAGTTGCTTATCAGCTAAGGATTTTTGGGGCTGAGATGATGGTTTCTAAATATACAATCATGTCATCTGCAAACAGAGACAATTTGACTTCCTCTTCCTATTTGAATACCTTTATTTTCTTTTCTCTTGCCTGACTACCCTCTAACGTCAGAACATGGCCAAAATTCAGTCTTCAACTTTTGTTACTCACTACTGTGGTTATTGTCACCATTGCTGTTCTTGTTGTAATATTTAAGTTATTTATATTATTGCTCACCCAAATTTGCTTAGAAATAACAGTGTAACCAAAGTAATGGTTGACAGGATGCTCAATATGGTCAATCAAGCCTATGGTTCAGAAAAGACATCTGATTTGACAACTTTTTTGGGACCTAAGCAGACTGGAGAGCACTCCCCTCAAAATCTCATTATTCAAATGTGGCCCAGTCTAGCCATACACACTTTTAGACATTGAGATTTTTCAACAAAAGTCATGACTCCCTGAGACAGGCCCATCCAGGCAGTGAGGGAAAAATCAGAGTCATTAATTGATCTGCAATGTTTTCTGGAAAAAATATTGATCAAAAGAGGTAAATATGAAAGAAAAGGATGTACTTAAAGCTAAGACTTTAAAGTGGAGTCAGGAGATTGTGAGATGATTGCACCCTCACATGCTGAGTAAAGCCACAGGATGTTCCAATAGACTTGGATAATAACAGAAGTCAGTATCCTCTGGCCTTTAACATCTCTCAGTTGAGAGTACCCTAATAAAACAATCAGAATGAGTTTGCAATTTAGGATTTCTGCATAGCCAATGAACTGTCTTTGAAGACAACTTTTTATGGAGAGCCCATAATGAAAAAAACCTTTCCTGAGCTTCTATAAGAGGATATTAATTGGGGTTGCCATGATTCAGTATACATGAATTGTAATTTTTTAAAAATCATACTTTAAGCTCTGAGATACATGTGCAGAACGTGCAGGTTTGTTACATAGGAATACACGTGCCATGGTGGTTTGCTGCACCCAGCGACCCATCATCTACATTAGGTATTTCTCCTAATGCTATCCTCCCTAGCCCCACCCCCCGACAGGCCCCTGTGTGTGATGTTCCCCTCCTGTCCATGTGTTCTCATTGTTCAACTCCCACTTATGAGTGAGAACATGCAGTGTTTGGTTTTCTGTTCCTGTGTTGGTTGCTGAGAATGATGGTTTCCAGCTTCATCCATGTCCTGCAAAGGACATGAACTCATCCTTTTTTATGGCTGCATAGTATTCCATGGTGTATATGTGCCACATTTTCTTTAATCCAGTCTATCATTGATGGGCATTTGGGTTGGTTCCAAGTCTTTGCTATTGTGAATAGTGCTGCAATAAACATACATGTGCATGTGTCTTTATAGTAGAATGATTTATAATCCTTTGGGTATCTACCCAGTAATGGGATTGCTGGGTCAAATGATATTTCTGTTTCTAGATCCTTGAGGAATCACCACACTGTCTTCCACAATGGTTAAACTAATTTACACTCCCACCAACAGTGTAAAAGCATTCCTATTTCTCCACATCCTCTCCAGCATCTGTTGTTTCCTGACTTTTAATGATTGCCATTCTAACTGGTGTGAGATGGTATCTCATTGTGGTTTTGATTTGCATTTCTCTAATGACCAGTGATGATGAGCTTTTTTCATATGTTTCTTGGCCACATAAATGTCTTCTTTTGAGAAGTGTCTGTTCATATCCTTTGCCTACTTTTTGATGGGGTTGTTTTTTTCTTGTAAATTTGTTTAAGTTCTTGTAGATTCTGGATATTAGCCCTTTGTCAGATGGATAGATTGCAAAATTTTCTCCCATTCTGTAGGTTGCCTGTTCACTCTGATGATAGTGTCTTTTGCTCTGCAGAAGTTCTTGAGTTTAATTAGATTCCATTTGTCAATTTTGGCTTTTGTTGCCATTGCTTTTGGTGTTTTAGTCATGAAGTCTTTGCCCATGCCTATGTCCTGAATGGTATTGCCTAGGTTTTCTTCTAGGGTTTTTATGGTTTTAGGTCTTATATTTAAGTCTTTAATCCATCTTGAGTTAATTTTTGTATAAGGTGTAAGGAAGGGTCCAGTTTCAGTTTTCTGCATATGGCTAGCCAGTTTTCCCAACACCATTTATTAAATAGGAATCCTTTCCCCATTGCTTGTTTTGTCAGGTTTGTCAAAGATCAGATGGTTGTAGATGTGTGTTATTTCTGAGGCCTCTGTTCTGTTCCATTGGTCTATATCTGTTTTGGTACCAGTACCATGCTGTTTTGGTTACTGTAGCCTTGTAGTATAGTTTGAAGTCAGGTAGCATGATGCCTCCAGCTTTGTTCTTTTGCTTAGGATTGTCTTGGCTATAGCTCTTTTTGGTTCCATATGAAATTTAAAGTAGTTTTTCTAATTCTGTGAAGAAAGTCAATGGTAGCTTGATGGGGATAGCATTGAATCTATAAATTACTTTGGGCAGTATGGCCATTTTCACGATATTGATTCTTCCTATCCATGAGCATGGAATGTTTTCCATTTGTTTGTGTCCTCTCTTATTTCCTTGAGCAGTGGTTTGTAGTTCTCCTTGAAGAGGTCCTTCACATCCCTTGTAAGTTGTATTCCTAGGTATTTTATTCTCTTTGTAGCAATTGTGAATGGGAGTTCACTCATGATTTGGCTCTCTGTTTGTCTATTATTGGTGTATAGGAATGCTTGTGATTTTGCACATTGATTTTGTATCCTGAGACTTTGCTGAAGTTGCTTATCAGCTTAAGGAGATTTTGGGCTGAGACAATGGGGTTTTCTAAATATACAATCATGTCATCTGCAAACAGAGACAATTTGACTTCCTCTTCCTATTTGAATACCTTTCTTTCTCTTGCCTGATTGCCCTGGCAGAACTTCCAATACTATGTTGAATAGGAGTGGTGAGAGGGCATCCTTGTCTTGTGCCAGTTTTCAAAGGAATGCTTCCAGTTTTGCCCATTCAGTATGATATTGGCTGTGGGTTTGTCATAAATAGCTCTTATTATTTTGAGATATGTTCCATCAATACCTAGTTTATTGAGAGTTTTTAGCATGAAGGGGGTGTTGAATTTTATCAAAGGCCTTTTCTGCATCTATTGAGATAATCATGTGGTTTTGTCATTGGTTCTGTTTATGTGATGGATTATGTTTATTGATTTGCATATGTTGAACCAGCCTTGCATCCAGGGATGAAGCCAACTTGATCTGGTGGATAAGCTTTTGATGTGCTGCTGGATTGGTTTGCCAGTATTTTATTGAGGATTTTCCATCAATGTTCATCAGGATATTGGCCTGAAATTTTCTTTTTTTTATTGTGTCTCTGCCAGGTTTTGGTATCAGGATGATGCTGGCCTCATAAAATGAGTTAGGGAGGATTCCCTCTTTTTCTGTTGTTTGGAATAGTTTCAGAAGGAATGGTACCAGCTCCTCTTTGTACCTCTGGTAGAATTCAGCTGTGAATCCATCTGGTCCTGGACTTTTTTTGGTTGGTAGGCTATTAATTACTGCCTCAATTTCAGAACTTGTTATTGGTCTATTCAGGGATTCAACTTCTTCCTGGTTTAGTCTTGGGAGGGTGTATGTGTCCAGGAATTTATCCATTTCTTCTAGATTTTCTAGTTTATTTGCATAGAGGTGTTTATAGTATTCTCTGATGGTAGTTTGTATTTCTGTGGGATCAGTGGTGATATCCCCTTTATCATTTTTATTGTGTCTATTTGATTCTTCTCTCTTTCTTCTTTATTAGTCTGGCTAGTGGTCTATCTATTTTGTTAATCTTTTCAAAAACCAGCTCCTGGATTCATTGATTTTTTGAAGGTTTTTGTCTCTCTCCTTCAGTTCTGCTCTGATCTTAGTTATTTCTTGTCTTCTGCTAGCTTTTGAATTTGTTTGCTCTTGCTTCTCTAGTTCTTTTAATTGTGATGTTAGGGTGTCAATTTTAGATCTTTCCTGCTTTCTCTTGTGGGCATTTAGTGCTATAAATTTCCTCTAAACACTGCTTTTGTGTCCCAGAGATTCTGGTACATTGTGTCTTTGTTCTCATTGGTTTCAAATATTTATTTCTGCCTTAATTTCATTATTTACCCAGTAGTCATTCAGGAGCAGGTTGTTCAGTTTCCATGTAGTTGTGCAGTTTTGAGTGAGTTTCTTAATCCTGAGTTCTAATTTGATTGCACTGTGGTCTGAGAGACTGTTATGATTTCTTCTTTGCATTTGCTGAGGAGTGTTTTACTTCCAATTATGTGGTCAATTTTAGAATAAGTGATGTGGTGCTGAGAAGAATGTATATTCTGTTGATTTGGGGGAGAGTTCTGTAGATGTCTATTAGGTCTGCTTGGTCCAGAGCTGAGTTCAAGTCCTGAATATCCTTGTTAATTTTCTGTCTCATTGATCTGTCTAATATTGACAGTGGGGTGTTAAAGTCTCCCACTATTATTGTGTGGGAGTCTAAGTCTCTTTGTAGGTCTCTAAGAACTTGCTTTATGAATCTGGGTGCTCCTGTATTGGTGCATATATATATTTAGGATAGTTAGCTCTTCTTGTTGCATTGATCCTTTACCATTATGTAATGCCCTTCTTTGTCTCTTTTGATCTTTGTTGGTTTAAAGTCTGTTTTATCAGAGACTAGGATTGCAACCCCTGCTTTTTTTTGCTTTCCATTTGCTTGGTAAATATTCCTCCATCCCTTTATTTTGAGCCTATGTGTGTCTTTGCATGTGAGATGGGTCTCTGAATACAGCACACCATAATGGGTCTTGACTCTTTATCCAATTTGCCAGTCTGTGTCTTTTAATTGGGGCATTTAGCCCATTTACATTTAAGGTTAATATTGTTATATGTGAATTTGATCCTGTCATTATAATGCTAGCTGGTTATTTTGCCCATTAGTTGATGCAGTTTCATAGTGTTGATGGTCTTTACAATTTGGTATGTTTTGCAGTGGCTGGTACTGTTTTTCCTTTCCATATTTAGTGCTTCCTTCAGGAGCTCTTGTAAGGCAGGCCTGGTGGTGACAAAATCTCTCAGCATTTGCTTGTCTGTAAAGGATTTTATTTCTCCTTCACTTATGAAGCTTAGTTTGGCTGGATATGAAATTCTGGGTTGAAAATTTTTCTTTAAGAATGTTGAATATTGGCCCTCACTCTCTTCTGGCTTGTAGGGTTTCTGCAGAGATCCACTGTTAGTCTGATGGGCTTCCTTTGTGGGTAACCTGACCTTTCTCTCTGGCTGCCCTTAACATTTTTCCTTCATTTCAACCTTGGTGAATCTGATGATTATGTGTCTTGGGGTTGCTCTTCTCAAGGAGTATCTTTGTGGTGTTCTCTGTATTTCCTGAATTTGAATGTTGGCCTGTCTTGCTAGGTTGGGGAAGTTCTCCTGGATAATATCCTGAAGAGTGTTTTCCAACTTGGTTCCATTCTCCCATCACTTTCAGGTACACCAATCAAATGTAGGTTTGGTCTTTTCACATAGTCCCATATTTCTTGGAGGCTTTGTTCATTCCTTTTCATTCTTTTTTCTAATCTTGTCTTCAGCTTTATTTCATTAAGTTGATCTTCAATCTCTGATATCCTTTCTTCTGCTTGATTGATTGGCTATTGATACTTGTGTATGCTTCATGAAGTTCTTGTGCTGTGTTTTCAGCTCCATCAGGTCATTTATGTTCTTCTAAACTGGTTATTCTAGTTAGCAATCTAACCTTTTTTTTCAAGGTTCTTAGCTTCCTTGCATTGGGTTAGAACATGCTCCTTTAGCTTGAGGAGTTTGTTATTACCCACCTTCTGAAGCCTACTTCTGTCAATTTGTCAAACTCATTCTCCATCCAGTTTTGTTCCTTGCTGGCAAGGAGTTGTGATCCTTTGGAGGAGAAGAGGCATTCTGGTTTTGGAATTTTCAGCCTTTTGTGCTGGTTTTCCTCATCTTCATGGATTTATCTACCTTGGTCTTTGATGTTGGTGACCTTCAGATGGGGTTGAGTGGATGTCCTTTTGTTGATGTTGATGCTATTCCTTTCTGTTTGTTAGTTTTCCTTCTAACAGTCAGGCCCTCTGCTGCAGGTCTGCTGGAGTTTGCTGGAGGTCCACTCCAGACCCTGTTTGGCTGGATATGAAATTCTGGGTTGAAAATTCTTTTCTTTAAGAATGTTGAATATTGGCCCCACTCTCTTCTGGCTTGTAGGGTTTCTGCAGAGAGATCCACTGTTAGTCTGATGGGCTTCCTTTGTGGGTAACCTGACCTTTCTCTCTGGCTGCCCTCAACATGTTTTCCTTCATTTCAACCTTGGTGAATCTGATGATTATGTGTCTTGGGGTTGCTCTTCTCGAGGAGTATCTTTGTGGTGTTCTCTGTATTTCCTGAATTTGAATGTTGGCCTGTCTTGCTAGGTTGGGAAGTTCTCCTGGATAATATCCTGAAGAGTGTTTTCCAACTTGGTTCCATTCTCCCTGTCACTTTCAGGTACACCAATCAAACATAGATTTGGTCTTTTCACATAGTCCCATATTTCTTGGAGGCTTTGTTCATTCCTTTTCATTCTTTTTTCTCTAATCTTGTCTTCACACTTTATTTCATTAAGTTGATCTTCAATCTCTGATATCCTTTCTTCTGCTTGATTGATTCAGCTATTGATACTTGTGTATGCTTCACAAAGTTCTTGTGCTGTGTTTTCAGCTCCATCAGGTCATTTATGTTCTTCTCTAAACTGGTTATTCTAGTTAGCAATTCCTCTAACCTTTTTTCAAGGTTCTTAGCTTCCTTGCATTGGGTTAGAACATGCTCCTTTAGCTTGGAGGAGTTTGTTATTACCCACCTTCTGAAGCCTACTTCTGTCAATTCATCAAACTCATTCTCCATCCAGTTTTGTTCCCTTGCTGGAGGAGTTGTGATCCTTTGGAGGAGAAGAGGCATTCTGGTTTTTGGAATTTTCAGCCTTTTTGCACTGGTTTTTCCTCATCTTCATGGATTTATCTACCTTTGGTCTTTGATGTTGGTGACCTTTGGATGGGGTTTGAGTGGATGTCCTTTCTGTTGATGTTGATGCTATTCTTTTCCGTTTGTTAGTTTTTCTTCTAACAGTCAGGTCCCTCTGCTGCAGGTCTGCTGGAGTTTGCTGGAGGTTCACTCCAGACCCTGTTTGCCTGGGCATCAGCAGCAGAGGCTGCAGAACAGCAAAGATTGCCTGCTCCTTCCTCTGGAAGTTTCATCTCAGAGGGGCACCCACAAGATGCCAGCCAGAGTTCTACTGTATATCAACCCTTCCTGGGAGATGTCTCCCAGTCAGAAAGCATGGGTGTTAGGGACCCACTTGAGGAGACAGTCTGTCTTTTAGCAGAGCTTGATCACTGTGCTGAGAGATCCGGCACTATCTTCAGAGCCGACAGGCAGGAACATTTAAGTCAGTTGAAACTTTGCCTACAGCCATCCCTTCCCCCAGGTGGTCTGTCTCAGGGAGATGGGAGTTTTATCTATAAGCCCCTGACTGGGTCTCCTGCCTTTCTTTCAGAGATGCCCTGCCCAGAGAGGAGTAATTTAGAGAAGCAGTCTGGCTACAGAGGCTTTGCCAAGCTGCGGTGAGCTCTGCCCAGTTCGAACTTCCTAGTGGTTTGTTTACACTGTGAGGGAAAAACCTCCTACTCAAGCCTCACTAATGGTGAATGCCCCTCCCTCCACCAAGCTCGAGTATCTCAGGTCGACTTCAGACTGCTGTGCTGGCAGTGAGCATTTCAAGCTAGTGGATTGTACCTTGCTGGGCTCTGTGGGGGTGGGATCCACTGAGCTAGACCACTTGGCTCCCTGGCTTCAGCCCCCTTTCCAGGGGAGTGAACAGTTCTGTCTTGCTGGCATTCTAGGTGCCACTGGGGTATGAAAAAAAAAAAAACTCCTACAGCTCAGTGTCTGCCCAAATGGCTGACCAGTTTTGTGCTTGAAACGCAGGGCCCTGGTAGTGTGAGCACCCGGGGAATCTCCTGGTCTGTGGGCTGCAAAGACCATGGGAAAATTATAGTTTCTGGATTGGAGTGTATGGTTCCTCATGGCACAGTCTCTCAAGGCTTCCCTTGGCTAGGGGAGGGGGCTCCCTGACCCCTTGTACTTCCTGGGTGAGGTGACACCCCACCCTGCTTCTGATTGCCCACCTTGGGCTGCACCCACTCTCTAACCAGTTCTAATGAGGTGAGCCGAGTACCTCAGTTGGAAATGCAGAAATCACCTGCCTTCTGCGTTAATCTCGCTGGGAGCTGCAGACTGCAGCTGTTCCTATTTGGCCATCTTGCCTCCTCTTGCCGAATTGCAATTCTTTATTTCTCAAGCAAATTCTATTTTCTTTGACCTCTGTGTAAACTTTTTGTTTAGTTAAAACGGGAGATTTATCTTTTGAAAACATTTTGTGGTCTCCTTTGATCTCCTTCTGCCTTACATTCTGACCATTATCTATGCCACTCTAAATATCTGCATTGCTACCCACTTTTCATCTGTGAAACCTCTTGTCAAACTGCAAGCACTTGAGGATGCTTTCTCAGACAAGAGAAATGAGAACCAGACTTTCAGATACCTCAGTGTTCTGCTGGTTGATTGGATCCACTTCTGTCCTCTACCTTCTATCAAATAATTCCTTTCTAATCCATACTGATTAAAACATGTTTTATTAAAAAAATACAAAGCAGAATGCAAAGCTTCTCAAGAAACAATATAGTTGCTACTTAATATGCTGTATCATTAGATGTATTTATTCAAGTGTTTTTTGTATGTATATGAAGTATTTAAATATGTATATGTGTATATTCATAGGGAGTGTATGATATCACAATAGCGTGGTGGCTAAGAATATAGTCTCTGGAGAAACAAAACAGTGTGGGAATAATGCTTAATGCTGTGCCTAGTACATAGTAACTGCTCACAAAGTGTTGATTGAATAAATGAAAGAATGAATCAATGAACTGTGCTATCTTAGAGGGTTAGCTTCCAGAAGGTAGGGATCACATGCTGCATAGACATGACAGGGAACCACGCACAAGTTGGGTGTATAAGGAATGACCCAAAAGCTGAGGGATGCCCCTAACTAAAAAGAACTGAGAAACAACCCTTAACCTCTACCTTGGCAGAGTTTTGAATGGTCAATATATCTAACATAAGAACCAGCAGGTGATCATTACAGTTCTATTTAAAAGGTCAGATTATTCCTATTTTACAAAAGAAATCAAGGCTAAAAGAGTTTACTTTCTGAAAATTTTCTAGAGAAAGAAATGGCAGGCCAGAAACATAAAGCCAGTTATACTAAATCCAGTGCTCCTTTCCCTGAATCATGCCTACCTTCAGGAATGGATAAAGCAGGAAAGAGGCAGTCATGTTAAGGGAAGTGTAAAATAATCCTAGAGGGGCCCAGAATATGGCAAATAATATGTGAGGAGAGAGCTTGTTCATAGTCTTCAATAGGTGAAGTCAAATTTTAAAAATCTTCAAGGGAAGCAGTGAGGGAAAATGGCCATTAAAGTCTGTGGTTGATGTTTGGGAGAGGGGAGTAAGCAGTTTGTTTTCCCATCTGATTACTGAAAGATGGGAGGGGGATATTTACAGACTGACACATTTTCTCTCTCTCTCTCTCTCTTTTTTGCTGATGCTATTCAGCTATCAGAGCTCTGTAAATCAGAATTCAAGAGCTGATAATTTCTTTCATTGATTTATAGTGACAGTTCTGCAGGGCTGAGGGTTGATGGTATTTCATGTGCTCTTGATTGGAGGATCAAGAATCCTCTATTCTCCTCTTAGCTGCTGGCGATGGCCATTTTATCCCTACATTTTTTTTTTTTTTTTTTTGCCTGCACCCAGACCAAATTATCTGCTGTAAGTAATGTGTCTGTTAATTCCTGCTCTTATTTCTCCTCATCTATCCAGCAGAACACATGACCAGTTTCAGAATGTATCTCCCATGCCTTTCCTAAATCAATTTTGCAATACAGACTTCATACCCATTCAACCAATAATCAATTTATAGAAACCAATATGAAGGAAATGATCAGATTGAAGCAAAGATTTCTGTATAAAGATGCTCATGAAGTCATTATTCATTGTAGCAGAATACTGAAAACAGACTAAATACCAAATAATGGGAAATAATGAAATTATTATATATTCATACATTGTGCTGTTATATAACCATAATTTAGTTTTGAAGAATAGATATATGGGAAAATGTTAAACTGTAAAAACACTATTCAATAGACAATATAATTAACTGCCAGTTATATAGTTACTGGTAGTTAATATATAGTTAACTACCAATATTTAATAGACAATATAGTTAACTACCATGTGACCTAGCAATCCCATTACTATTAAAGGAACTATTACTAGTAAAGGAATAGACCCAGCAATCCCATTACTATTGAAGGAACTATTACTATTAAAGGACTAGAAATCATTCTATTACAAAAATACATGCACATGTACGATTATTACAGTACTATTCACAATAGCAAAGACATGGAACCAACCCAAATGCCCATCAATGATAGGCTGGATAAAAAAATGTAGTACATATACACCATAGAATAGTATGCAGCCATATAAAGGAATGAGATCATGTCCTTTGCAGGGACATGGACGAAGCTGGAAGCCATCATCCAGCAAACGAACACAGGAACAGAAAACCAAACACCTGTTCTCACTCATAAGTAGGAGTTGAACAAGGAGAACGCATGGACACAGGGAGGGGAACAACACACACCAGGGCCTGTCAGGGTGGGGAGGGAGGGAGAGCATCAGGATAAATAGCTAATGAATACAGGGTTTAATACCTAGGTGATGGGTTGACAGGTGCAGCAAACCACCATGGTACACATTTACCTATGTAACAAACCTGCACGTTCTGCACATGTATCCTGGAACATAAAATAAAAATTGTAAAAAGTACTATATGCATATACACAAATAATACAGTGCAATTTTAAAACATTAAAATGGTAGTAGTTGGTTTGGTTAATGAGAGATATTAATTTTCTTCTTCACAATTGCTTCTATTAGAAAATATATTTTTATAATAAAGAAAAAATTCTGTTAATAGCCATATTTCTCATTCA
Organism: Erythrocebus patas; assembly: GCA_023783455.1. NCBI lineage: Eukaryota > Metazoa > Chordata > Mammalia > Primates > Cercopithecidae > Erythrocebus > Erythrocebus patas. The sequence continues at coordinate 32,610 of JAKFHT010000660.1, read as the reverse complement.
TCAGACCCTAATACAGGTCTTATGGGGAAAAAACCCTAATTTAGTCCTGGTTGCAGTGTCTAAACTTAATGAGTTAAGCCTATTTTTGAAATAAGAAATTTTCATTTAGATTAATGCCAAATTGGTTCAATGTAATGTAAGAAAAAAATTCCAATCAGTAGTCTTATCCATGTAAGAAAATAAAAGGCAGGTTTTATAGATTCTCACCTAAGTTTTTTTTTTTTTTTTTTTTTTTTTTAACCATGTTAATATCACCTTGGGCAGTATCACTCTTGGGAGATAACAAGGCCAACGCTGCTTTGGGTGGCTGACCAAACTTTTGTTGAAAAGACACGAAGTAAAAAAATGGTTCTAAAATAATGTGTTGGTCTTGCCAGCTTGTGGCTATGTTTCACTAAAAGGGGTCTGTGATGCCACTATTCTATTTGGAAGCTTAGTGAGTTTCATAAACAGCATCCATTCATCATCATACACACACTTTCAAAGGCATAAGGATTTCAAATACCCCAATGTTCTAAGAATCATTTCATGGAAATACAATGTCAGCATTAGATGAGACTTTAGAGATTGTCTCTAAGGGATCTCAGGGATCATGAAATCAAGTGCTCACAATCACCAAATAACAATGAATGAAGCAGGTCATTTTTAAAATGCTTCCCTTACACATACACACACAGCAGTCTCTCCATTTCCATCTCCCTCAATTTTTGTAATGAATATATGTAGCTATCATGGTCTGTATTTTTTCAATTTTGAAAGAAACATGGGTTCAAGAAATATTTTGCTTTCCTTTGAACTGAATCATAAGAAAACTTGGATTTCAGAAAGACAAGAAGGAATAGTGGTGACCATGGCAAAACAGAAAATAAGTTTGCCATCTAAAAGGGACAGGCTGTTACTCAGCTCTAGCTTATTGTCCATATGTGAAATTCAAAGAAAGCCAGAAATCTGGATTTCTATATGAAGACTTTTCAGTCTGTTAAGATGTGCAAAAGAAATTCTGTAGGTCAAAAAGACATGTCTGAGGACTGGATACAGCTCAGTTTACAACCTTGATCTAGCTCAACCTCCTACCTTGAGTATGACAGACAAAATTAGGCTCACTGAGTGTACTAAGTTTTTGCTAGAGGTAACCTAGGTGACCAAAGATTTTAACTCAAATTCCTAGTAATTATAACATGAGCATTCTACTGTCCTCCAGAGAATTTCCTACATTTATGTAAGTGAAGTATCTTATGAAGCATTAAGTATTTTAATAATACATGTAATGTCATGTGGCTTCTGCCCTCAAAGTAAAGTTGAATGTAAAACTATTTCCCACATAGCATATTCTACTTCACATCTAAGTCATCAATAAAAGTATGCTTTTTTTGCCCCATCCATATAATAAAGTTTTGAAAAAAATTTTAAACAAAGCATTATGAAACTTTTATATAGGTTTAAGTGTGTTGTCATCTCTGCTTTAACATTTTGAAATTTATAGTCTTTTCAAAATATTCAGTAAAATTACCAAATATAATGGGAAATATTAATGTTTGTCTTGTATATGTTGTACTTTGAGTTTGTAAAAATTAGGCATAACCTTAAAAAATCTATTATTGCATAAAATCAACTTGAGTAGCAACTGAAGTAGAAGATATTAACACTTGAATTTCTTATACAATCTGATGAAGAGTCAAAACGTTTGCCAAGTAGCTTCACATTTCCACATCCTTGCACTAAAAATTTATGCTCCGTAAGGTGGAACTATACTTATACTTAAATTTTACAGTTTATAGGTAGCTATGCAGGGTAAATGCAAAGTCACTTAGAAATAACTTCCTACTTAGCCAAGTGCCAAGTGCTGGGAACGACACAGGTCTCCAAACACAATATACAAGCACAGCTCATGTTACTGTGCTTTATTTTGGTGTGCTCTGAAGCTACTGTGGATTTTACAAATTGAAGATTTGTGGAAACTCTGCATTGAGTAAGTCTATTGGCACCATTTTTTTCGAACAGCATGTGCTCACATCATGTCTCTGTGCCACATTTTGGTAATTCTTAAAATACTTCAAACTTTTTCATTATTAAAATCTGTTATGGTGGTTTATGATCAATGCCCTTTGATGTTACTATTGTAATTGTTTTGGGGGACCATGGACTGCACTCATGTAAGATAGAAAACTTAATAAATGTTGTGTTTTGACTACCCCACTGATGTGCTGTTTCTCCAGCTCTCTCCCTCCTTAGGCCTCCCTATTCCCTGAGACAAAGTAATATTGAAATTGGGCCAGTTAATAACCCTACAATCACCTCTCAGTGTTCAAGTGAAAAAAAGAGGTGCATGTTTTCCACTTTAAATCAAAAGCTTGAAATGATTTTTAGCAAGGAAGGCATGTCAAAAGCCAAGAGAAGGTGAAAGCCAGGCGTCTTTCACGAGTTAGCAAATTGTAAATGCAAAGAAAAAGGCCTTAAAGGAAATACAAAGTGCTATTCCAGTGAACACATGAATGATAAGAAAGCAAAACAGCTTTATTGCTGATACGGAGAAAGTTTTAGTTATCTGGATAGAAGATCAAAGATCAAACCAGCCACAACACACCCTCAAGCCAAAGCTTAATCCAGAGCTAGGCCCTAATTCTCTTTAATTCTATGAAGGCAGAGAGAGGTGAGAAAGGAGCAGAAGAAAAGTTTGAAGCTAGCAGAGATTCGTTCATAAAGTTGAAGGAAAGAAGTTTTCTCTATAAAAGTGCAAGGTGAAGCAACAAGTTATCCAGAAGAGTTAGCTAAGATCATGGATGAAGTTGGCTACACTAAATAACATATTTTCAATGTAGGCAAAACAGCCTTATATTGAAAGAAGACACCATCTAAGACTTTCATAGCTAGAGAGGGGGAATCAACGCCTGGCTTCAAAGCGTCAAAGGACACGCTGACTCTTTTGTTAGGGGCTAATGAAGCCAATGCTCATTTATCATTCCAAAAATCCCAGGACCTTTAAAAATTACACTAAATCTTCTCAGCCTGTATCCTACAAATAGAATAACAAATGTCTGTTTACAGCATGGCTTACTATTTTAAGCCAACTGTTGAGACCTACTGTTCAGAATAAAAAAGATTCCTTCTAAAATATTACTGCTCATTGATGATGCACTTAGTCACCCAAGCTCCGATGGAGATGTACAAGAAAATTAATGTTGTTTTCATGACTGCTAACACAATATCGATTTGGCAACCCATGGATCAACAAGTAACTCAACTTTCAAGTTTTAAGAAATACATTTTGTAAGGGTATAGCTGCCACAGATAGTGATTCCTCTGATCGATCTCTGGGCAAAGTAAATTGGAAATCTATTGATAAGGATTCACTGTTCTAGGTGCCATTAAAAACATCTGTGATTCATGGAAGGTCAAAATATCAATGTTAACAGGAGTATGGAAGAAGTTGATTCCAACCCCTCAGGGATGACTTTGAGTGATTCAACACTTCAGTGGAGGAAGTAACTGCGGGTGTGGTAAAAACAGCAAGAGGATTAGAAGTGGAGCTGAAGATGTGACTGAATTGCTGCAATCTCATGATAAGGCTTGAATGGATGCTCATCTTATAGATTAGCAAAGAAGTGGTTTCTTGAGATGGAATACACTCCTGGTGAAAATGCTGTGAATACTGTTGAAATGACAACAAATGATTTAGAATATTACATACACCTAGTTGATAAAGTAGTAGCTAGGTCTGAGGGGACTGACTCCAATTTTGAAAGGTCTGTGGGTAAAATGCTATCAATCAGTATTGCATGCTGCAGAGAAATATTTTGTGAAAGGAAGAATCAATCAATATGGCAAACTTCACTGTCTTAGTTTAGGAAATTGCAAAAGCCACCCTTAACCTTCAGCAATGACCTGCCCCATCAGTCAGCAGCCATCAACATTGAAGCAAGACCCCCCCACCAACAAAAATATTATGACTCATGGAAGGCTCAGATGATCACTAGTATTTTTTAGCAATACAATATTTTAAATTAAGGTATGTACTTTTTCTTTTTTTGAGACAGAGTCTCGCTCTGTTTCCCAGGCTGGAGTGCAGTGACCGGATCTCGGCTCACTGCAAGCTCCGCCTCCCGGGTTTACGCCATTCTCCTGCCTCAGCCTCCTGAGTAGCTGGGACTACACGCGCCCGCCACCTCGCCCCGCTCGTTTTTTGTATTTTTTAGTAGAGACGGGGTTTCACCGTGTTAGCCAGGATGGCCTCGATCTCCTGACCTCGTGATCCGCCCGTCTCGGCCTCCCAAAGTGCTGGGATTACAGGCTTGAGCCACCGCGCCCGGCCGGTATGTACTTTTTTTAAAGAAATAATGTTATTGTATATTTAGTAGACTATATTATAGTGTAAACACAAATTTTATATGCACTGGGAAACCCCAAAATTTGTGTGACTTATTTTGGTTGTCTGGAACTGAATTCACACTTCTCTGAGGCATGTCTTTATAGCATAAAATACTTACAGGATTGAACATAACACTAGTATATGTGGGAAAAGGCCAGATATAAAATGCAATTTTTAAAAGGAAGCCTCAATTAATTGCCTTATGATGGACACATAGGGAAGGGAAGAAAGGAAGATGCATCAAAAAAACACAGAATTCAATTCATTAACATAGATTTACACTTTATTTTAAGTTTGCATCCTGAGATAATAACATTTTATCTGACAAGTGAACAATGACAGAAGCAGCAGTGAAAGTTTCAGAGAGGCAGGTATCCTTCATTTTGGCACAGCTGTATATAGATTAAGTTTTTCCAGGGAAGTCATTCTTGGACTTAAGGGAGAAAAAATGAATTCATTCCACAGGCTACGTAACAATGCAAGATGCATGAAAGTTCTTAGTTTGGACGACCATATCCACTATTATTCTTTTCTGGTAAAGCTGTCCCAACAGGAATCCTCTGACAAAAAGTCAAAATCCTAGGCTTCTCCACCAGATATTTTTATCAATGCCCACTCTCTAGTTACCTGGATATCCTGTTCTTGCAGCCAGGTTCATATTTGTATGTGGTTAGTCCAAGGAGGGCAAATTCGCTTGTAGATTATATACTTTCAAACACTTGTTACTTGTTTCAAAGTCCAGGCATTAAAACAATTTTACACTATTTGCGTACTAGAAAAAATGGAAAAAAAAAAGTCGAGATAAAAACAAAGAAATAAAAGAACATTTAAGAAATTATTGCCTTGATTCATGATGTTGAATTTATATACAGAACTACTTTAAGAGTCAGAAATTGATATTTAGTCCAATGCTATAATATGACATTATAACATTTTCCACATTTGTAATCCTCTATGTGTGTGTATATATGAGCAACATGTACACACCTAAATAAACTAGGCCAGTTATATTCTAAAACAGAAAAAAAACTGAAGGCAAATTTTCACCTTGAGTTATATAGCCTAATACAGCCAAAACAGGCAAACACACGCATTTCATTATTTAGAGACTAGGTAAGCAATCTGTGGAGAGGGTCAAATAATCTTAGTTCCTTTACAAAAGTGGTTCCCAACATTTTTACCATAAGAATCCCTTCATTATTCTTTTTCCCATGTTTCCAAGTATTTAATAAGTTGCACATAATAGGCTTATTTTATTATTAATCAAAAACATACTGCCATTCACAGCTTTTGATCAGTTGTTAATAAGCAAGCAGTGATAACACAGAATTGAGAGAATACAGGCAAGATGCATGGAAATTCAATGTCTTAATTGGCTTGTGAAGCAGGAATATTATGGGTAAATGTATAATTTCTAATATACTTTTAGAAATATTACAAAAAGATCAAGGATACCCTCCACTGCTATCATCTGCTGAAGTTGGGAACCACTGATTTATATCCACCTGCTTTTCCTCCCTAAATATGTATTAACATAATACAATTACCCACTTTTAACACATAGGGGATTAATAACAAAATTTACTATCAAAACAATAGATCAACTGCAACAGTCATTCTGTAGGACCTGACTGAGAAAGAAAACACAGCATGGATTTAAAGAAATCTATTTAGAAATTATATAATTATGATATCCAGTATATCTTTCAGTCAACTTCAAAGCACACTAATATATGAAAATATCCTCAATTCCCCTGTGAGGTAGGTCCAGATTATTGTCCCCACTTCAACAATGAGGACGTGAGGTACAGAGGAATTAAGCAGCAGAGCCAATAATTAAACCAGAAGTGACTTGCATTTGAGACCCATACCACTTTCCTTTCCACTTAATTTTATCAATTTGTTCCAACAGATCTTTTTGAGGGTATGGAATTTGATTAGACACTAAAGTAAATGTTGGATAGGATACGAAATCTTTAAATGCAAAAGTGGGTCCTCCAATATTTCCATTGTTGTTACAGCTATAATTCTTGCCTGAATACCAACTGCATAGACAGATTCTACACAGACAAAGCACACAGACCTCAGTGCTCAGTTCCTAGGAAAACTACATTTACTCTTAGCATCACCGGGGAACTAAGGTCTAGCAAGCATCAGGTTCTTGGAGTCTGTGTGATAATTAACACACATCAGCCAGCAGCCAGTCAGCAAATCAAACTTTTACTGCATGCAAGGCACTGTGAGAGTTTCCACCAAGAACAGTAGATCTGAGAGTAATCATTCTGAGATTCTATAGAGTAAAAATGTCCTAAGAATTCTTTGAATCACAGAATGTTAAGTGATCTCTAATTTTTTGTACAGCTCTAGGTTCCACCCCATAATTGTACAGAAGAAGAGACAGACATGCAATTAAGATGAACTGCCTGGGGCCCACAATATTAGATCATTTCCTCATATTGTATGAATCTGACAAAGTCCACAGAAAATGGAACATACTCACGGGGTGCCATCAAAGCAAAAAGGCTGGCTCAGAATCAGGTAAGAAAAATTTGGGGCAAGATAAGATCATTCATTTATATATACAGATAAATATCAATTGTTTTAGTCCACATACTACATGAACAGGTATTAATAAAACCTATGCATTTTTTGTGGAACATTTCCCAACTGTTTGCTATTTAAAGGAACCCAAATAATTTGACAGTTGTTGCAAAATATTTTTAAAGTATACTTTTATAGGCATAAGAGAATCTAATTTCAATAAATTTGAGCACTTATAATCAAATTAGCAAAAAAGTATTTCCACTATGTGAAACTGCTCCAGTTAATCAGGTGAACATAATTTCTATATCCTCCTAGGTCAATATAGTACATTTTAATACAATATTGTTTGAGAGCTTAACGTTCAAGTAGTGAGGTTTTATTTTTTTTTACATGGAAACTTATTTGTAAACAAAATAAAAATGCTAATGATCTTTTAAAGCTTTCATACATTTGTTCAAAGGCTTACACATTTTTAAACTTATTCAAATTTCACCAAAATGGTAGATGAGTTTAATTGCTCAGATATTAGTGTTTACAGGCCATAATATGAATAGTATGTACATTAAATACTTAAATGGGTTTTGGTGGGGCTTTAATCGAAGACAACTGTCCTTCCAGAACTAAATTAAATTACATGTTAAATTACATGTTTAGAATTATACTGTTTTTTTAAGTGACTAATAGTCTGGTTCTATAACATTTTGTCACTAATATATCATGATTGGGGAAAAGGAAGGAAAGAGGCTTTACATAATAAATAAAAGATAATACAGCAGCAAAATATTCTTAAACCTAGTTGAAAAGGATGATTTCCAATCTAATAATCTACCAATTCATTTTTATGCTTCCTTACACGTAATGTGTTATCTTTGTTCTAAAAAGACAAGGCACTTCTCCATCTTCTTCTAAAATTTTACTACAGTGGTCTCTTTCCTAAATTAGCATAAGTGTTAGGAGGGAACAAAGAGTGGAGATATATCTGGGATGGAGTTAATAAATCTGTAAATAACACTTGTCCATATTAGTTATTAGGAATAAACATGTTATTGGCTTTTAGGACAAGCTTAAAAATAGGCAGTTGGTCAAATTTATTAAGCCAGAATCTTGGGCCAAATGAGAAACACTGGAACATTAATTTAAAAAAACAATCTTAGCTTGTAACCTCAAAGCCTTGTGAGATTTATATACTTTGGCAAATACATGTTGTTTTGCTCTGGAAACTATCACAAGTTTCATAAAGGAATATTATGTAACAAAGAAATTCAAAATTACTTTCTTCAGTCTAAAAACAACTTTCACAAAAGTATGTTACTAACCTAATGGAAAATTACAAGTATGTTCTATCCTAAGCGTAACAGAAAAAAGGCTCCATGGGGGAGGAATTAATCACCAGTGTGCTGTGTCATTTTAGCATTCACTGCAACCAATTTCACTGAAAACAAAGCACCACTCCCCGCAAACATTACAAAATTCTCAATTGCTAATCAGCCCCCTGCAAAGAAAAACAGTTTGAAAAAGTAGTCATACAAGAGAGGAAAAAAATTGGTATTTTTTTGGGTAGTTGGAGAAACTAAGATGAGTCAACCAGCATAACGAACCATAAAATAACAAACTTGAGTGATTAGAATAGGCTTTAAAATTAAGTTTACACATGCTGACAAATGGTTTTTGTGACAAATGCTACTGTAACTTGAATTATACTGTGTTATTTCCAGATACACTCTATTCCCATTTTCAATAATTGTTTCATGGAAACAATTCACCATTTCCTGCTGTTCTTTGAGCAAAACCAAGTGTGATTCATACATGGCAGAAAAAGTTCATATGACTATCATATGATCAAATTCTAAGGTTACAGAAAAAAAAAAAAAGACTTCTAAGGATTAACACTTAAAGGCAATTATCCTATCAGTGATAATGAGACATTTTGTATTATCCTGAAAATCGATTTTGGTATTAAAATATCACAGTTTGAAGCATAAATTTGATAACAATAGCTGGAACATAAACCTCAGATACAATTTTTCCCTGACCTTAGCTATAAAACAAGACATTTGGTATACATTTTCAGAGGCCTCTACCTTGTCTATAAAAATACACCTTGAATTTTGCAGCAGGCAAACACATGATATTTGCAGGCATACACATTATTAAAGGTTAGAGATTTGGGGTGGCTGAGTGGCAGAGAGGTAATGGGGCACAGAGGAAGGTGGAAAAGTGTTTGTGCACACAATTATAATCACATATCAAATAGTATCTTCTTTTTCTCTCTTTTTTAAACTGGTCAAGCACTATGGATTTCAAATTAGGCATAAATTTTAAGAGTGGCTTAAAAAGGCTTGACCTTGTATGAATAAATGATTGTTCACTTCACTGAGATGAATCTTGCCTAAAAGGTTTACTAAAAGCAGTAAAAGATGACAAAATATTATTGAGCCCTAGACACTTTTATTTTTAGCACTATGAGTTACAAATAATGCCTACAAACAGGGATACATTTGCAGTTGAATTAATGTGATATAAAGCTTTCATTATACTGAATTTTCAAATTCTAGTTGTGTGGTGCCAGCAATCATTTTAATTGTGAAGAAAAATAGAGACATATGTACCAAATAAATGTTACATATGTGCTGAATTTATAAACTAAAATAATTTTGTCTAAACACTTTCCTCATTAATGTTTTATAAAAGATCTTCAAAAACAGAACATAATTTTTTTCAGTTATGAATCAGCTGCTATATACTCTTTAGCTACAGCTTCTCAATTAGTTCTCTCTTTCTCAAACTAGAATATCAGAACTGCAGAAAGGCATTAACGGCTTTCAAGAGGGTATAGATACCTTCTGAAGATGTCTGAAATCTCAAAATACTCCTTAAAGGTCATAATTGTGTGTATTTTCAAAGGAAGAAAAGGCTAATAAATGCAGGATAGTGAGACTGTGAAATGTGTCACATGTCAAGTAATTTTTTTGTGGGAAGGAGTAGAGAACAAAATGGAAATTATTAAATGAAAAGGAAAAATAAAGGTCATGGTTTCAGGTGCAATACAGAATATCTGAGATAATAATTTCAATTTTAATCCACTTGTTACAAAGGGCAACCTTGCCCTACACCTGAAATTCTTAACATACTCATTATGGCCTTGCCATAAAACAGCATGTTAGCAGTCTCTACATTCAAAGGGATGCTTGCAAACTTCATTCATATTAAAATTTACGTAAAATTGTTGGCAATACAATCAGAGTAATATTACATTATGTAAACCATGGCATACCACATTTTACATTATGCAAAGAGGCAATATTTACAGGTCTTTAGGAGTTTAAGTATTTTATCCACTAACATAAGTGATAAAGCAAAGTGCAGGACAAAACCAGTGCCATTAATTGCATGTCCTTTAAAAGCAGAGTAAAACCATTTCTAAAAGCTACCAAAAGCTTATTTAAGTTTGTCCAGTAAGGGATTACAGAGCATCAAGTAGCCTAGAAAAATGATGCGAGTTTAGAAACAATGAATATGAAAATTATAAGGCAGCATGCTCAGAACAAGTTTTTGTTTTTTAAACACCAACACTGATGATTTATCTTTAATGGCAACTATCTATATATGTATATGCACACACGCATGTGTGTGTATTTAAAATTGAGAGTGCAAAACACAAGCCTCATTTAATGACAAAAAAGATGTGCAAATGTTCTTCATAAACCAACACAAAAGAGTGAGAAGAATATTCTACCATTATAAAGAATAAGTTGAACACAGCAAAGAAGACCATCTTCATTCCAAATCTACAAGGCACTAAGGGTAGGAAATGACAGGTAACACAGAAGTGACTGGATAAAACTCCTCAGTCAGGTCGGAATATGGGATATTTTGGTAAGAATTCTATTAGTATTACCTGTAAAATAAAAACAAGAATATATTTACAAAATATTTTTCATTTAATATAACTTATAAACAACCCAGAAACTCTATAATCGTTTTTCATAGCACAATATTTCAATTCTACACCATATAAAGTAAGTGAAAATCATGAAAAATTATGTAACAAACTTAAACCACAAGTTGTAATTAGATTGGCAATTTAAAAATTAAGCTGGCAAACAAAACTACTTATTGTAGCTAACAGATTTTACTATCTGATTTACAATAACTATTTGTCTAGGTTCAGAGGAGCAAACTCTATTATATTATGTTTTTTCCCCACACCCCTATCTTTTTGTTAGCAAAGTAGAGATTTAAAAAAATGCTACACAGATTAAAAAATGTCTTTATATTAGATCTATATATTTTTCAATTAAAGCAACTGATATTAGTTGGAGATTACTATTGTTCACAAGTTGTGAAAAATATAATGTGCCCAAATGGATTGAGTAAAACATATTAATTACAAAAGGTTTGGAAATATAATTTTAAAAAACTCAGATATTTTTTGAATGTTTTATCTATAATGAATTTAAGACTTGTGGTCATATGCACATTTTCCCCAAAATTATTCAAAGTGTAGAGAGATATGATAGTAATCCTTACTTATGAAACACACATGGAATGTTTATTATTAAATATATACTACATCTTGGAAGTTTGGATAAATTTAATATTCTTTTCAATATTAATTATGCAAAATTGATCACATTGGCTATATGTGAATTTATGTCTTATGACTAAGATTATATAGCTTTCAGTTAAAACAAAAATTAGAACCTTACAGTTTCTTCACTAAAAGTTAAATGTCAGCCAAAAAAAAAAATCCAGAATGGTTAATAGGAATCCAGAATGCAGATGTCAACTCCTATTGTATGCAAGTTTTGACAAGATTACATTTAGAAACATTTTGTTCAACAGCAGCTTTCCCCACCACCACATGCTATGGTTTGTGCCTATGTTAAATGATTAAGGTTGTACAATGTTTTCATTTTAGCATACTAACTGAAACTTTTCTAAGATCTAAATGATTGTTAGCTTTCAAGATATTTTAGGTTGGCTACAAATCTAAAGAAGATAGAAGAAAACTTCTATATTTCAATGGACAAAAGTTCTGGCTGAGAAGAAAAAAAGAAGGAATAGCTGACAAATGAGAAACACAGGAAAATGGTACATTTAGAATGAATCAAAAAATAATTAAAAACAACCTCATACTTACATACTCCATCATATTGCTAGTTTCACATTTCCTCTTAGTCAACTTCCAGTGCAAAGCAAGCTAAGAAAGTATAGTCTTGTTAAGAATTTTTATATTAACTTAAACTAATTACAACCTATACATTTGAATAAATCACTGAAAACAATCCAGGAAAAGTACAGGATACAAAACAGAGCACTTAAAAATACCTTGTAAAGAATATATATTAAAAATTGAGTATTAGTTCTCTAATCCATTCCTTTGTGGCCTAAAAAATTCCCATTTTGTATTTATTTTTCAATTTAATACTGCAAATACATGAATGGGGCACTTATTTGCTTAAAATTTCTTACCTTGTGATATAATCTGTTATTTTCCCATTCTATTAACTTCTGAATTGATCTTCTGGTCTAAGAAAAATGATCAAGACTTTGTTACAAGATGACCTGAAGAGTTACGTAAACTATGTGCATCTATATTTTTCTGCCTACTTGTAATATTCCATTACTTTCTCCTTGTTTTTCTATTAGAAATGAGAAATAAGCAATATAAGTGGCAGAAAGTGCTAAAAAGGAGTAAAATTTTGAATGACTATTATAAGATTATCTACCTATCAATCAATCAATCATATTTTTATATATGCTTTCTAAAATGAAATATGTATGAATTTCTTTGTGTTGTGAGGCCATTCACTGGACTACTGTGAAAACCTAAACAATATACTAACTTGAGACAGTAGTTCATTTACGAATTTAATCTAGATTTTCACACAACTGTCATAAGATTACTTTAAATAATCATCTAATGCCAAGCTAATCTAATTTCTCATGGAAAGTCTTCCTACCACAGCTCGTGGCACAATACCTGTCATATAGCATTCAGTCAAGGTCTACAGGCTGAATAAAGCAAGCCAACATATATCAGAATTTCCACTGAAAAGAACATGTTAAAAACAGCCAGTGGAAAAACTTATACTTACAAAAATATAAATCAGAGAAGCAGTAATGTAGCAAAGAGGGGGACAGAGACTGAGTTGCTTCATTTAGAATCTGTATATTTTGTAGGGAGTACAAAATGTTAAAAAAACTTTTCAAAACATTAAAATAAAAGATGACACCTGACTAGCTCATCATAGATATTGCCAATACCAGTGTGCCCTACCTGAGAACTAATGGACCCACCCACTGGCTCACTGCAGACACCGCCAGGACCTACGTGCTCCTCCCAGGGCCCCAGGGACTATCTGGTTTGGGAGACTGAGGAGCAAACTTCTTGGCCCACTGGGACCTGCATGCCCTGAATGAGGGCCTGAGGACTGGCCCACCCAGGGCCTGCTGCCACCACTTTTTACACCTGCATGGCCCACCCATGGTCCAAAGGCTGACATACTCAGGGCAAGCCAATGCCAGTGCCCACATGCACTATCTGGGGGTTTGAGGACCAGTCTACTTGGCACTGCTGTCCCAAACAAAGCCTTACCACAGCCTCCACAATCAACTGAAGCCTGAGCCACTAAGGAACTCAAAGACACTGCTGAAACTGATTACAGCCAAAGTAATTAAAGGAGACTACACTGTGCTGCCCATGCAGAACCAAAGCCAAAGCACCTTACCCAACCAACATTATAGATACATCTACAGGAAAAACTCTTTCCCTATGGGAACTACTCCACACAAATGAATGAAGTGGCAATTATAGTAGATGTGGATATCAATGTAAGGACAAACAACAATAGCAACAACAATAAAGAAAACAAACAAACAAAACCTCCAAAAGGACATAATAATTTTCGAGCAACAGACTCCAAAGAAAATTAAATTTATGAAGTGCCTGAAAAGGCATTAAAAATGATCTTAAGAAAACTGATATATAAGAAAACAAAATAAACAAGATTTACAACTCAGGAAAGCAATTAATAATCTAGATGAGAAACCCAACAAAGATATCATTAAAAAGAACAAAACAGAAATTCTAGAACTGAAGAATTCAATGAATGAAATTAAAAATACAATAGAAAGCTTCAACAATAGACAAGCAAAAGACAATTTCTGAACTTGAAGAGAAGTCTTTTGAAATAACCTAGGCAGGAAAAAAAGATAAAAGGAAAAAGAATAAAGAAAGCCTCTGTGACACCATCAAGCAAACAAATTTTTGACTTGTGGGAGTTCTAGAAGAGAAGAGATGGATAAAAAACATATTCAATGAAACAATAACTGAAAACGTCCCAAGTCTTGGAAGAGATATAGACATCCAAATACAGAAAGCTCAAAGACTCCAAAAGAGATTCAACTGAAAAGGTCGTTTTCAAGACACATCATAGTCAAACTGTTAAAGTCAGAATCAGAATTCTAAAAACAGCAAGAGATATGCAGCAAGTCACATATAAGGGAATTCACATCAACTAACAGGAGATTTCTCAGCAGAAACCTTCCAGGCCAGGAGAGACTAGACAGATCATCTGAACAGAGAATTAAAAAACAAACATCAGACTTAAACTGCACTATAGACCAAACAGACCTAATAGACATTTACAAAACATTTCATCCAACAATTGGATATACATTCTTCTCATCAGCACATGGAACATTTTCCATGACAAAAAACATGTTAAGTAAAAAACTATCTCAAATGGAAGAAAATCAAAATCATATCAAGTATCTTCTCAGACCACCATAGAACAAAACCAGAAATCAATAACAAGAGAAATTTGGAAACTGTGCCAATACATGGAAATTAAATAATGTGCTCCTGAAAGACCACTAGGTCAATAAAGAAATTAAGGAGAAAATAAAGTTTCCAAAAACAAATAAAAAGGAAAAGCAAAGTACCAAAACCTATAAGATACAGCAAAAGCAATACTAAGAAAGATTTATAGCAATAAATGCCTACATCAAAACAGTAGATTTGGAAAAAAGAATATAATGATGTACCTCAAGGAACTAGAAAAGCAAGAACCAACAAAAACTAAAATTCATAGAAGGAAAAAATAATATAGATCAAAGCAGAAAAAAAATAGAGACTAAAAAATATGAAAGATAAATGAAAGAAAAAGTTGGTTCTTGAAAAGATAAAGTAGATAAACCATTAGCTAGACCAAGGGAAAAAGAGAAAAGCCAAATAAAGGGAGAGGGGCCAAGATGGCCAATTAGAAGCAGCTGTGGTCCACCACTCTCAAGGAGAGGAATGAAAGGGGTGAGTGAATATAGCACCTTCAACTGAAATATCTAGGTTCTCATGTTAGGACTGATTAGAGAAGTAACTCGACACACAGAGAACAAAAGCAGGGTGGGGCAATGGCCCACCTGGGAGTGACATGGAGCCAAGAGAAACCTGCCTCCAGCCCTAGGAAGCAGTGAGTGACTGTGTGACCCTGGGAAACCCTGCTTCTCTCAGGGATCTTTGCAACCCATGGGTCAGGAGATCTCCTTGTGAGCCCATGCCACCAGAGCCTTGGGTCCAATACAGAGCTGTATGGAGTCTAGGGGAGCAGCTACTCTGGCATGCACAGAGACCCAAGAGCTTTGCATACTCTGGTCCGGAGATCCCCAATGAATGTGTCTGCAACTCAGGCAAGACAGGAGGTCTGCATATACGCCTAGGAAGGCGGTAGAGTCCAGGGAGCGAGAGGCATGTTCTGCAGGCCCCATTTCCACCTCACCTCACAAAATAATAACGACTTGGAATCCTAGTCAGCCTCAGGCAACAGGGAGAGGGACAGGTTCTACCTCTGCTATTTGGTCGACTTAGCTGTTCTAGCCTGTGGGCTTTGTAGAATCCAAATGGTCTGGAGGAGAAAGGGGTCCCCCAGCAATGCAGCACAGTGGCTTGGCCAGATCGTCACCAGACTGCTTCTTTAAGTGGGACCAAATCCATTCTTCCACACTGGGCAGGACCTCCCAGCCAGATCCTCCAGCCACGCCTGCAGAAACCTACTAGGGATAGAGCTCTGATCTCTCTCTGAGACATAGTGTGGCAGGGGATGGGCAGGGGTGGAGGAGGAGGGTCACCACCTGGATTGGTTGGACAACTCAGCAGTTCCACCATGTGGGCTTAGAGTCCAAACAATACAGATGAGGAAAGGTCCCCTGAGTAGTGCAACATAGTGGCTTTCCCAGATTGTAGCCAAACTGCTTCTTTAGGCAGGGCACTGATCCATTCCTTCTCACTGGGCAGAACCTCCCAGCAGGACCTTTCAGCCATGCCTGCTGGCACCTATTAGGGGCAGAGCTCTGATCTCTCCCTGGGATGGAGTGCCTGGGAGAGAGAAGGGCCACCACCTGGGTTGGTTGGTCACTCAGCTGTTCCAGCCTGCTAGCTTTGGAGAGTCCAAGCGCACAGGGGCAGACGTGGTTCCCCACTATGACACAGCTGTTCTGTTGAGGCACAACCAGACTGCTTCTTTAAGTGGGACCCTGATCCACTCCTCCTCTTAAGGTGTGTCCTCCCAGTTGGAACCTCTGGCCACCCCTCCCCGCTCCGTTCCCTGGGATGGAATGCCTGAGGGGCAAGGCAGGCTGCCAACTTGGCTGTTTGGGCTTATCAGTTGGTCCAGCCTGTGTGGGCCATGAAAAGCCCAAACTGATCAGGGGCTGAAGGGATAACCAACACAGCATAGAAGCTCTACCAAAATGCAGCCAGAATGGTTCTTTAAGTGGGTGCCTGATCTTATTCCTCCTGACTGGGAGACACCACCAAACGGGTCTCCAGTCACCTCCTACAGGCATGTTCAGGCTGGCAAAAGGTCAGTACTGCCCTGGAATGGAGCTTCCAGAGGAATAGGCTGACTGCCATCTTTTCTGTTTTGCAGTCTTCACTAGTGATACCTTCAGGTATGAGAAAAACTGAGGCAACTAAGGTCTAGAGCAGACCCTCAGCAAACTGCAGCAGCCCTATGGAACAGAGGCCAGACTGTCAGAAGAAAAACAAAGAGAAAACAACAATAAAAAAAACACAAGAACTCCATCCAAAGGTCAGCAACCTCCAAAATCAAAGGTAGATAAGCCCACAAAGATGAGAAAGAACAAAAAAATGCTAAAAACTCAAAAATCCAGAGTGCCCCTGTGGATGACCACAACACCTCTCCACCAAGGGCTCAGAACTAGGCTGAGGCTGAGATAGCTGAAATGACAGAAGTAGGCTTAAGAAGGTGGGTAATAATGAACTTCGCTGAGCTAAAGGAGCATGTTGTAACCCAATGCAAAGAAGCTAAGAATCATGATAAAACAATACAGGAGCTGACAGCCAAAATAGCCAGTATAGAGAGAAAAATAACTGATATGTTAGACCTGAAAAATATACTACAAGAACTTCACAATGCAATCACAAGTATTAATGGCAAAGTAGACCAAACAGAGGAAAGAATCTCAGAGCTGGAAGACTATCTTTCTGAAATAAGCCAGAAAGATGACAATACAGATAAAAGACTGAAAAGAAATGAACAAAACCTCTGAGAAATATGGAATTACATAAAGAGACCGAATCTATGACTGATTTGGGTACCTGAAAGAAACTGGGAGAATGGAACCAAATTGGAAAACATACTTGAGGATATCATCCAAGAGAACTTCCCCAAACTAGCTAGAGAGGCCAACATTCAAATTCAAGAAATGCAGAGAAACTCAGTAAGATATTCCACAAGATCATCCCCAATGCATGATCATCAGATTCTCCAAGGTCGAAATGAGAGAAAAAATGTTAAGGGTAGCCAGAGAGAAAGGCCAAGTCACCTACAAAGGGAAGCCCATGAGACTAAAAGCAGATCGCTCAGTGAAAAACCCTACAAGCCAGAAGAGATTGGGGGCCAATATTCAACATTCTTAAAGAATTTCCAACCCCCAAATTCATATCCAGCCAAACTAAGGTAGATAAGCCCACAAAGATGAGAAAGAACAAAAAAATGCTAAAAACTCAAAAATCCAGAGTGCCCCTGTGGATGACCACAACACCTCTCCACCAAGGGCTCAGAACTAGGCTGAGGCTGAGATAGCTGAAATGACAGAAGTAGGCTTAAGAAGGTGGGTAATAATGAACTTCGCTGAGCTAAAGGAGCATGTTGTAACCCAATGCAAAGAAGCTAAGAATCATGATAAAACAATACAGGAGCTGACAGCCAAAATAGCCAGTATAGAGAGAAAAATAACTGATATGTTAGACCTGAAAAATATACTACAAGAACTTCACAATACAATCACAAGTATTAATGGCAAAGTAGACCAAACAGAGGAAAGAATGTCAGAGCTGGAAGACTATCTTTCTGAAATAAGCCAGAAAGATGACAATACAGATAAAAGACTGAAAAGAAATGAACAAAACCTCTGAGAAATATGGAATTACATAAAGAGACCGAATCTATGACTGATTTGGGTACCTGAAAGAAACTGGGAGAATGGAACCAAATTGGAAAACATACTTGAGGATATCATCCAAGAGAACTTCCCCAAACTAGCTAGAGAGGCCAACATTCAAATTCAAGAAATGCAGAGAAACTCAGTAAGATATTCCACAAGATCATCCCCAATGCATGATCATCAGATTCTCCAAGGTCGAAATGAGAGAAAAAATGTTAAGGGTAGCCAGAGAGAAAGGCCAAGTCACATACAAGGGGAAGCCCATGAGACTAAAAGCAGATCGCTCAGTGAAAAACCCTACAAGCCAGAAGAAATCGGGGGCCAACAGTCAACATTCTTAAAGAATTTCCAACCCCCAAATTCATGTCCAGCCAAACTAAGCTTCATAAGCAAAAGAGAAATAAAATCCTTTTCAGACAAACAGATGCTGAGGGAATTTGTTACCACCAGACCTCCCCTGCAAGAACTCCTGAAGGAAGCACTAAATATGGAAAGGAAAAACTGTCAGCAGTCACTACAAAAACATACTGAAGTACACAGACCAGTGACACAATGAAGCAATCACATAAACAAGTTTGCAAAATAAACAGTTAGCATCATGATGAAAAAAATCAAATCCATACATAACAACACTAACCTTAAATGTAAATGGCTAAATGCCCCAATTAAAAGACACAGAATGACAAGCTGGATAAAGAACAAAGACATATTGGTATGCTGTCTTCAAAAGACCCATCCTACATGCAAAGACAAAAATATGCTACAAATAAAGGGAAGGAAGAAAATTTACCAAACAAATGAAAAGCAGAAAAAAGCAGGGGTTGCAATCCTAGTTTCTGAAAAACCAAACTTTAAACCAACAAAGATCAAAAAAGACAAAAGAGGGCATTACATAATGGTAAAGGGTTCAATTCAACAAGAAGAGTTAACTACCTAAATATATATGCAACCAATACAATAGCACCCAGATTCATAAAGCAAGTTTTTAGAGACTTTCAAAAGGCTTAGACTCCCACGCAATAATAGTGAAAGACTTTAACACCCCACTGACAATATTAGACAGATCATTGCGATAGAAGATTAACAGACATTCAGGACTTAAACTCAGCTCTGGATCAAGTGGACCTGATAGATATCTAATAACTTTCCACTCCAAAACAACAGAACATACATTCTTCTCATCGCCAAATGGTACTTACTCTAAAATTGATCGCATAATTGGAAGTAAAACACTCCTCAGCAAATGCAAAAGAACAGAAATCATAATAGTCTTTCAGAGCACAGGACAATCAAATTAGAACACAAGATTAAGAAATTCCCTCAAAACCACTGTGATGGTTATTACTGAGTGTCAACTTGGTTGGACTGAAGGATACAAAGTATTGATCCTAGGTGTGTCTGTGATGGTGTTGCCAAAAGAAATTAACATTTGAGTCAGTGGGCTGGGGAAGGCAGATTCACCCTTAATCTGGTGGGCACAATCTAATCACCTGCCAATAAATATAAAGCAGGCAGAAAAATGCGAAAAGGAGAGACTGGCCTAGCCTCCCAGCCTACATCTTTCTCCCATGCTGGATGCTTCCTACCCTTGAACATTGGACTCCAAATTCTTCTGTTTGGGACTCGGACTGTCTCTCCTTCCTCCTCAGCTTACAGACTGTGGGACCTTGTGATTGTGTAAGTTAATATGTAATAAACTCCCCAATACAACCAAACAACTGCATCGAAACTGAACAATGTGCTCCTAAATGACCCTTGTGTACATAATGAAATTAAGGCAGATGTAGGAGATTGGTCATGGGGGTGGGAGAAATTATAGGAAAAACACAAACCTTCTTGGAAGGCCGGGAGGTTTTACAAAAGCTTTGAAAGATAATTTGGCTGAAGGCAGCCAAATTCTCTTATGTGGTAACTGAGAGCAAAACGTAGAAAAAAAGGAAGTGTAAAGGAATTGATCTAGATAAGTTAGTTTACTTAGGCCTCAGAACCTGGCCTTTAATCATCTGCATGCAGGACTGCTCTCTCCAGGGGTGCAGCCATGTTAATTACCCACAAGTGTGTTGACTCAAAGCCTCTGTCATTAAATCTGTACTAAATAAATGCCTGCAGCACTGGCTTGTTGGGGCTGTAGCTGCTATGATTCTTTATGATATCCTCTTTGGTGAGCAGCCCGGTCCTCTAGCTTCAGGCCCAGACAAAAATTCGTGTGTGTGTACATTTTTCTTCCATCACTGGGCCAGGGTCTGCAAGTCAGACCCAGCAGGTGGTACCCGTGTGAGGAACGCTGCAACAAATCATGACGGAACCCTTAAAACGAAGGTGAACAGACTGTGCTCTCAGTAAGTCATTGGTGCCTGCTTGGGATTTCCAAGTTTGAGGAATTGTTCAGGCTACGGTTTCATCACAGGACAGCAGTTATCAGCTCAGCAGCAACAGTATATAAAAGTATTGAAACAGCTGCTTAAAGTTCGTGGAAACTTGGTTTCACAGGCTCAATTAAGGGACCTAATGCAAACTGTTGTTTCCCATAACCCATGGTTCCTAGACGAGAGCTCTAGGAATAAGGCAGGCTAGATGTAGAGCTCTGGGAACAAGTGGGAGAAATCTTAACATCATGCACAAGGGCAATGGTCCCAGTAACATCTCTAACATTATGGCTTAGTCTGGGCTGCTTTGGTCCTGCTCTACAGAAGAGCCTAAAAGGGAAGGGAAGAGGAACCATCACCTACCTTACCGCCTTCTCCTTCTCCCTCAGTCCAGCCATTAGCAAGCAAAAATAACAAAGAGGAAATGGAGATTCTGCCTGATCCTCCTCCTCCAATAAATTGGAAAAAAGACAAGGGATACGCTACAGCTATGGGACCCTGTCTTAGGCAAGCAGCATTAGAAGGGAGCTCTTAGCCTGCCCAGTAATGCAAGACCAACACGGCAATCAGGTATATGAACTCATCTCTTTTGACTCTTATAAAGAGATATGAAAAAGCATTAAAAGAAATGGAGCCACTAGCTCATTTATGAAAGGAACAATTGAAGCCATAGCAGACAACTTCTGCATGACCCCATGGGACTGGTCAGTGCTAGCTAAAACAACTTTGGAGCTCAGCCAGTACCTCCTCTGGAAGGCAGAATATGATGAGTTGTGTGAACAACAAGCCAACCAGAATCAAGTGACTGGGCAAGACATGACAGCTGCTATGCTCCAGGGAGGGTCCCCATGCCGATGCCCATGTACAACAACAACTAAATTTTGTTCCCAAGCCTATGCACAAGTGTCTTTGTGTGATCTCAGGGCTTGGGACTGAATTCCCAAAAGTGGAGTTCAACAGGGATCTTTTATAAATGTTCAACAATGGCCTCAGGAGCCATTTGTTGAATTTATCAATTGGTTAACCCAGGCAATTAAGAGACAAATTAGTCATGCCCAGGCCGCTGATATCTTATTGTTGCAATTGGTTTATGAAAATGCTAATGTCAACTGCCAGCAAGCAATGCAGGCAATCAGAGGAAAGGCAGCCACAGTTGGAGAACTTATACAAGCATGTCAACTGGTGGGACTGAAACACACAAAGCCAAAATATTGGCTATGGCATTAAGACCTCCTAAAATGAAAAGGAGAAAAGCCCAAATTGTTTTCTATGCAGACAGCCAGGTCATATGAAGAGAATGCCCCAATAGTAGAGACCAAGGCAACTCAGGAAAGAACCACCTTCTATATGCCCTGATGTAAAAGGAAACATTGGGCAAATCAATGCAGGTCCAAATTTGATAAAAATGGCAACCCCCTAAGTAATCAGGTGGGAAGCTTCCTGAAGGTCCAGCCCCAGGCCCAGCTCCAAACTGGAGCAATGCCAGCGGCTTTCCTCAGTTGGATGCAAAGCCCACAGTCTCTCTCAGAGCAGCCAACAGTGAGAGCACAGGACTGGACTTACTCTGCCCCAATGAATTAGTGTTAAAAGAAGTAAAAGACCCTAAAAGGGTTGCAACTGGAATCTGGGGCCCACTGTCTCTGGGAACAGTAGGAATCTGGGATCAAGCCTATCCAGTAAAGGAATCAGTGTGCTCACCAGGGTAATTGACAGTGATTATCAAGGTGAGATATTAGTTATGATAGAATGCAAAGGTCTGTATATTCTTCCCCCTGGATCAAAGATAGCTCAGTTACTACTTTAACCATACTGGGTTCCCAATACCCAGGGAAAGGAAAGGGAAAGGAAGTTTTGGAAGCACAGGAGCCACAGGAGTATACTGAAACCAATTAATCACTGATCAGAGACCCATGATTACCTTAAAATTGGAAATAAAAATTTTACTGGCTTATTGGACACAGGGGCAGACATTTCCATCACTAGTGATCAAAACTGGCCAGAAACTTGGTCAGAAACAAACAATTATGGGCATCAGGGAAGCACACACAGCCAAGCAGAGCATGCGCCCCCTAACATGTGATTCAGAGGGAAGAAAATCAGTTATACAACATCTAATCATACTCATCCCTGTTAATATTTGGGGATGGGACATATTAGCCCAATAGTGGGGGTCACTCTGCAGACCCCTTTCTAATAATGGCCACTGTTATTATCCTCCTAACCCTAACGTGGCTCTCTCAAAATCCTATTTGGTTAGAACAGTAGCCTTTAAAGGGAGAGAAATTACAATAAGCCCATGAATTACTTGAGGAGCAATTAAAAGCCAGCCATATAGAACCATTAAAAAGTCCTTGGAATTCACTCATTTTCATCATTCCCCAAAATCTGGCCAAGTGGAGACTTTTACATGACTTATAGGCTATCAATGCTAATTTGCAACCTATGGGGCCCCTTCAACAGGGCCTCCCTTCCCCCATGGTGATTCCTCAAGATTGGCCTATACTCATTATTGACTTAAAAGACTGCTTTTATATTATTCCCCTTGCAGAACAGGACAGAGAAAAATTTGCATTTACCATAACAACCATCAATAATGAAAGGCAGCTCACTGACTGCATTGGAGACTGCTCCTTAATGCTAAACAGTCCTACCATGTGTCAGTATCATGTAAATCAGGCTTTGCTCCCAGTAGAAAATAATTTCCTAATTGCAAGATTATTCATTTTATGGATGGTATTTTACTGGCAGACCCAATGGAGCCAGTACTTTTAAGTTTATATGCCTCTGTCTTAAAGAATACACAGTTAAGAGGTTTAATCATAGCACCTGAAAAGTACAAATGTCCTCTCCTTGAAATATCTTGGATACATACTAACTTCCTGGTCAGTACGCTCTCAAAAGTTTAAATTAAATACTAGCAACTGTCATACTTTAAATGATTATCAAAAATTACTGGGCGATATTAATTGGCTTTGCCCCACCTTGTGCATAACTTCTGATAAGTTGCAAAGACTGTTTTCTAACCTAAAGGGCAATACAGCCCTAGACTCTCCCAGGTATTTAACTCCTGCAGCAAAAAGGGAAATGGAGGAAATAGAGCAAGCTACTTCTCAGAGACAACTAGATTGCATAGACTCAAAATATTCAGTTCAATTGCTTTTTTTTATTCCTACTAAACATTCCCCAACAGAATTAATAGGACAGATAGCCCCAGTGCTACGCTTCCTAGAATGGGTTTTTGCTCACATACTGGGACTAATACTCTATATCCCTATATCCACTTAGTTAATAAAGTCATCTATTCAGGCCACAGATGATGCAAACAGTTGCTAGGTTATGACCCTGATGTCATAAAAATTGCTTTAAGTAAAAAACAATTTGAAGCAGTAGTGCCCATATCTCTAGGTCTTCAAATAACACTGATTATGCAGGCCATACAGAGCATGCCCTTCCTGCTGACAAACTAATTCAGTTCTTATCTCATATCCCTGTAGTTGTTCCTACAAAACTAGTTCACTCTCCCATACCAAATGCTTTCATGCTTTTTATTGATGGCTCTGGTAAAAATGGAAAAGGGGCTAATTTCCTTACTTGTTCTGGATTTACTAGCACTCAGAGAGCTGAGGTTGGAGCCTTAATATTGGCCCAGGTGACCTTTTCCACTCAGTCTATCAACATTGTTAGTGATTCTGCTTACTCTATTTATTGCAGAACCTTGAGACAGCCCTCATTAATTCTACTCTTGACCCCACCCTGTGTGCACTTTTCTGTGACTTCAGCAATTGCTAGATCAAAGTATGCATCCTATTTTTATCACACATATTCAAGCCCACAGCTCACTGCCTGGCCCACCAGTTCATGGCAATGATCAAGCAGACCTTCAAGTTATGACGTCACTGCTTGACCAAGCCACCCAATCACATCAATTTTCCACCAAAATGGGAGGAACTTAACTAAACTATTTCAACTTACCCAAAGACTAAACAAATTATCCTGCAATGCCCAGATTGCCAGCTCACAGGCATCCCTCCTTCAACAGGTGTTAACCCTAGAGGACTAGAAACTAATCAGTTACGGCAAACAGATGTTACACACATCCCTGAATTTGGAAAACTAAGATATGTACATGTATCCATTGATACCAATTCTCACCTAATCAGCGAACATGCTTTACCTGGAGAGTCCACCCGATATGTCATTAAACATTATCTTTTAACTTTGTGTTTATGGGGCAACCCACAAAAATTAAAACTGACAATGGTCCGGCTTATGCCAGCTCACAACTTCAACAATTTTGTCACACGTGGAACATTCAACATTCCACAGGCATCCCGTATAACCCCCAAGGACAGGCCATAGTTAAAACCTGTCCATTGCATCCTTAAAAATATGCTCAGAAAACAAACAAACAAAAAAAAAAAAAAAAAAGGAAAAATGTAAGGAACCTGCAACACTATTGGCACAAGCCTTATTTACCATTAATTTTAAAACTTAAATGATAAATTTCAATCAGCTATAGAAAAGCACTTTGCTAAAACCTCTCAAGACATAAAACCCACAGTTTTATGGAAAGATGTAAACAGTAATGTATGGTGTGGTCCAAGTGATTTGCTAACATGGGGAAGAGGATATGCTTCTGTTCACATCCTCTCAAGTCCTCTTTGGATTCCAGCATGATGCATCAAACCATACCATGGCATGGCTAGGACCCATCCCGGTACCAGAAATGAAGAAAATGACCCTGCAGGACATGCAGCTCCAGACGATGCAGCTTCCTTTGGATGACACAAGCCCTGGACATTACCTGGGGATGCTGAAGAAGACAATTCAGGAGGCTGAGCGAATCCTGCTTTGAACACAAACACCATTCACTCCAGATAATTTGTTCCTTGCTATGCTCTCTATTGTACATTGCAATTCACATAGGGTGTTGATCCTTTTATGCTCTCACTTTGCTTGCAACTCATACCTGCTACACTCTATTGGGCTCATATCTTAGATCCACCTTTTTCCGGCCTGCTTCCTGGGCAGACACCCCTTCCAGCCTCTAATAACATAACTGCTGGGCCAGAAGGGATTGACTTACCCCAGTAGGGTCCCTCATTAATGGCACACATTGGACTAAGGTGCCAGGTAACACTACATATCACTCCACTATCCTCCCACTGTGTGTAAGTTATAAAGTTCTAACCCTTACTGTGTACCTGCCCAAACACAATTATGGCTACATCATGGCAAAGGAAATGCCTTAACATTCTTGGTTGCAGGTAGCCTTAAACCAGGCAATGCAATCAATGTCACTTTCCCAACATTCCTTCCTGTGCTAAAGAATGTAGAAGGAAAGTAATGGATTCCACTTTGCTGGGAAGTCTGTCACAGGGGAAGCTCATGGCCTCCAGTTAGGCAATTATAATATCTTAGACTGGAGCCCCCAATGCCATTTTCAGAGCGACCATACTGATGTCTGCATTCATCGTGGTATCAATCACAGTTTCATAGCCACGTCCTGTTTCCTATAATTTGGGCCGATGGGGGATAGGATATCCCAGACCCCAAGTAGAGTCCATGCCACCCAAGACACTTTATGGTGCCTGGGACATCTTAGCACCTCCCTTAACACCTGGCATGGGACATATCATAATTCCAGTAACAATTATACTATGATCATTATTCATAATCACACAGATCAGTGCCTAATTTGCACTACCCATCCATATGTTTTCCTTATGGGAACCAATATTTCCATTACACCCCAAAACTCCATGTTTGTGACCTGAGTGCAGGGACAGGCTTGGTTGCCTCATGCACCACTAATTACAATATATCTAATTTAAATATTACTAGTGTCATGGTATTAAGGAGACAATCTGAAGCATTCCTACCAGTCAATTTGACATGCGATTGGCAACGTTCCTCTGTTCTTGCCACCTTAGAACATGCCCTGTCCCAGGTCAGACACAAAAGATTCATAGGCACTTTTATAGTCCTTATAGTCTCAGCCATAGTCATCCTGGCAACTGCTAGTGTTGCTGTGGCCTCCATTACTGAACTAGTACAAATAGCTACCTTTGCAAATAACTTGGCCAGAAATGTGTCTAACAAGCTTCTCTTACAGCAGGGTATAGATCAAAAGATTCTGGTATGCCCACAAGCTCTCAGGGCTGCCTTAGAATATGTAGGGAAGTGGCAATATGCACTGGCATTCCAACAGCAATTAAACTGTGACTGGGAGCATAAGCATATCTGTGTCACCTCTCTACCTTGGAATCAATCAATACACAGTTGGGATGAGGTGAAACAACACCTCTGGGGAACCGTATATCATAATTTATCAGAAGACATAAGGCAACTTAAAACTAAAATTCTAGAATCCTAAATGCCATATCTACACGACCAACAAACAGCCATATGGAAGATGTGCAAGAACATCTCTCCTGGATAGATACCCAATCCTGAGCGTCACTCCTTGATTGGAAAAGAATGTTATTGATTATACTCATGTTTATCTTATGTTATTTACTAATTCTAGGATGCAAAGCAGGAATACAAGTCATAACCGCTGTACCAGACAAACCTGTTGCTGCACACATCTCTATTCTTCAGTCAACAAAACCTGATGTGAAAAACAGAAAAGTGGGAGACGTAGGAGATTGGTCAGGGTGGTGGGAGAAATTATAGGAAAAAGAGGCAAACCTTCTTGGAAGGCCAGGAGGTTTTGCAAAAGCTTTGGAAGAGGATTTGGCTGAAGGCAGCTGAATTCTCTCAGGGTAGATAACAAAGAAGTGAAAGGGAATTGATCTAGATAAGTTAGTTTGCTTAGGCCTCGGAACCTGGCTTTTAATCATCTAGGCACAGGACTGTTCTCTCTGGAGAGGTGACCATGTTAATTACCCACAAGTGTGTTGACTCAAAGTCTTTGTCATTAAATCTATACTAAATAAATCCCTGCAGCACTGGCTTATCAGGGCTGCAGCTGCTGGGACTCTTTATGGCACCCTCCTCAGTATCTGTGGGTGGCCTGGTCCCCTAGCCACTCGGCCAGGCAAAAAACCTGTGTCTGCATAAATTTTTTCATCCATTGCTTGGCCAGGGTCTGCCAGTCAGACCTGGCAGACAGAAATCAAGAAGCTCTTTAAACAAATGAGAACAAAGATAAAATGTACCAGAATCTCTGGGATGCAGCTAAAGCAGTGTTAAGAGGGAAATTTATAGCACTAAATGACACATCAAAATGCTAGAAAGACCTCAAGTTAGCAACCTAACATCACAACAAAAATAACTAGAGAACCAAGAACAAACATATGCCAAATTTAGTAGCAGATAAGAAATATGCAAGATCAGAGTAGAACTGAAAGAGATAGAGACACACACACAAAAAAAACCTTCAAAAAACAAATCCAGAAGCTGGATTTTTTTTTTAAAATAATAAAACAGAGTGCTACCTAGACTAATAAAGAAGAAAAGAAAGAAGATTATCAAGTAAACACAATCAGAAGATAAAGAAAATAACACCACTGACCACACAGAAATATAACCAACCATCAGAGAATACTATAAATAAATACCTCTATACACACAAACTAGAAAATAAAGAAGAAATGGATATTTTCCTTGGCACATACACCCTCCCAGGACTGAACCAGGAAGAAAGTAAATCCCTGAATAGACCAATAATGAGTTCTGAAATTGCAGCAGTAATAAATAGCCTATCAACCAAAAAAAAAAAAAAAAAAAAAAAAAAAAAGCCAGGACCAGGATTCACAGCTGAATTCTAGCAGAGGTACAGAGAAGAGCTGGTACCATTCCTACTAAAACTATTCCAATAAATTGAAAAGGAGAGACTCCTCCCTAATTAATTCTATGAAGCCAGCATCATCCTAATACCCCAAAATGGCAGAGATACAACAACAACAAAAAAAACCTTCAGGCCAATACCCTTGATGACTTCAATGCAAAAATCCTCAACAAAATACTGGCAATCCAAATCCAGCAGCACATTAAAAGGCTTATCGACCATGATCAAGTTGTCTTTCTCCCTGGAATAGAAGGTTGCTTCAACATACACAAATCAAAAAATGTGATTCATCACATAAACAGAAGTAAAGAAAAAAACCACATAATTATCTCAATAGATGCAAAAAGGCCTTCAATAAAATTCAACATCCTTTCATGTTTAAAACTCTCAATAACCTCGATATCGAAGGAATATACCTCAAAATAATAAGAGCCATAAATGAAAAACCTACAGCCAACATCATACTGAATGAGCAAAAGCTGGAAGCATTCTCCTTGCAAATTGGTAAAACACAAGAAAGCTCTCTCACCATTCCTATTCAACATAGTATTGGAAGTTCTGACTAGGGCAATTAGGCAAGAAAAAGAAATAAAGTATATTCAAATAGGAAGAGAGGAAGTTAAACTATCT
Organism: Erythrocebus patas; assembly: GCA_023783455.1. Lineage (NCBI taxonomy): Eukaryota > Metazoa > Chordata > Mammalia > Primates > Cercopithecidae > Erythrocebus > Erythrocebus patas. The sequence goes on along the minus strand of JAKFHT010000660.1, from coordinate 3,440 downwards.
TTATTTGCAGTTGACCTGATTGTATATCTAAAACACCCCAGTGTCTCAGCCCAAAAGCTTCTTAAGTTGATAAGCAACTTCAGGAATATTACAAGATACAAAATCAATGTGCAAAAATCACTGGCATTCCTATACACCAACAACAGGCAAGTCAAGAGCCAAATCATGAATGAACTCCCATTCACAACTGCCACAATAAGAATATAAAATATGGCCAGGTGTGGTGGCTCACACCTTTAATCCCAGCATTTTGGAAGGCCAAGGCGGGCAGATCACAAGGTCGGGGATCAAGACCATCCTGGCAGGCCGGGCGCAGTGGCTCAAGCCTGTAATCCCAGCACTTTGGGAGGCGGAGACGGGTGGATCACGAGGTCAGGAGATCGAGACCATCCTGGCTAACACGGTGAAACACCGTCTCTACTAAATATTACAAAAAACTAGCCGGGCGAGGTGGCGGGTGCCTGTAGTCCCAGCTACTCGGGAGGCTGAGGCAGGAGAATGACGTGAACCCGGGAGGCGGAGCTTGCAGTGAGCCGAGATCTGGCCACTGCACTCCAGCCTGGGCGACAGAGCAAGACTCCGTCTCAAAAAAAAAAAAAAAAAAAAAAAAAAAGACCATCCTGGCTGACACGGTGAAACCCTGTCTCTACTAAGAAAATAGAAAAACATTAGCTGGGCGTGGTGGCAGGTGCCTGTAGTCCCAGCTGCTCCGGAGGCTGAGGCGGGAGAATGGCGTGAACCTGGGAGGTGGAGCTTGCAAGTGAGCTGAGATTGTGCCACTGCACTCCAACCTGGGTGATGGAGTGAGACTCTGTCTCAAAAAAAAAAAAAAAAAAACAAACCAAAAAACAAAAACAAACAAACAAAAAAACCTAGGAATACAGCTTACAAGAGAAGTAAAGGACCTCTTCAAGGAGAGCTACAAAACACTGCTCAAAGAAATCAGAAATGACACAAATGAGTGGAAAAAATTCCATGCTCACAGATAGGAAGAATCAATATCGTGAAAATAACCACATTGCCCAAAGTAATTTATAAATGCAATGCTATTCCCATTAAACTATCACTGACATTCTTCACAGAATTAGAAAAACTATTTTAAAATTCATATGACACAAAAAAAGAGCTTGAATAGCCAAGGCTATCCTAAGCAAAAACTAAAGCTGGAGGCGTCACACTACCTGACTCTGAACTATACTACATCAAAACAGCATGGTACTGGTACAAGAACAGACACATAAACCATTGGAACAGAATGGAGAACCCAGAACTAAGACTGCACACCTAAAACCAACTGATCTTTGACAAACCTGAGAAAAGCAATGGGGAAAGGATTCCATGTTTAATAAATGGTGCTGGGAGAACTGGCTAGCCATATGCAAAAAAAATGAAACTAGACCTCTTCCTTACACCATATATAAAAATCAACTCAAGATTGATGAAAGACTTAAATATAAAACCCAAAACCATAAAATCCCTAAAAGAAAATCTAGGCAACACCATTCAGGAAATAGATAGGAACAAACATTTCATGATGAAAATGCCAAAAGCAATTACAACAAAAGCAAAAATTAACAAATGGGATCTAATTAAACTAAAGAACTTCTGCACAGCAAAATAAACTATTATCAGGGTGAACAGAAAACCTACAGAATAGGAGAAAATTTTTGCAATCCATCCATCTGACAAAGGTCTAATATCCAGCATCTACAAGGACCTTAAACAAATTTACAAGAGAAAAACCCATTAAAAAGTGGGCAAAAGACATAAACAGACACCTCTCCAAGGAAGACATACATGTGCCCAACATTAAAAAATACTCAGTATCACTGATCATTAGAGTAATGCAAATCAAAACCACAATGAGATACCATCTCACATCAGTCAGAATGCCTATTATTAAAAAGTCAAAAAACAACAGATGCTGGTGAGGTTGTAGAGAAAAAGGAATGCCTTTACACCACTGGTGGGAGTGTAAATTAGTTTAACCATTATGGAAGACAGTGTGGCAATTTCTCAAATACCTAGAGGCAGAAATACTATTTGACCCAGCAATCCCATTACTGGGAATATACCAAAGGAATATAAATCATTGTATTATAAAGATAAGCATGCATATATTAATTGCAGCACTATTCACAATAGCAAAGAGAGACTTAAAAGAATCAATGGAAGAAACAGAAATGCCCATCCATGACAGATTTGATAATGTGGTGTATGTGTACTATATATGTACACAATATTGTGTATATATATACACACACATATATATAGTGTGCATGTGTGTATATATATACACATACACACAAACACACATACACACACCCCCCACCACGGAATATTATGAAGCCATGAAAGGGAATGCGATCATGTCCTTTGAAGGGGCATGAATGGAGCTCGAGGCCATCATCCTCAGCAAATAATGCAGGAAGAGAAAACCGAACACCCACGTTCTCATTCATAAATTGGAGCTGAATGATGAGAACACACAGACACACCGTGGGGAACAACACACCAGGGCCTGTTAGAGGGTGGGAGGTGAGAATGAAGAGCATCAGAAAGAACAGCTAATGGATGGTGGGCTTAATACTTAGATGATGGGATGATCTGTGTAGCAAACCACCATGACATACATTTACCTATGCAACAAACCTGCATATTCTCCACATGTACCTTTGAACTTAAAATAAAAGAAGAAAGAGTCTAATAAATAAAATCAAATTGAAAAAGGAGACACTATAAGGTATACTATAGAAATAAAAAGAATCACTAGAGATGGTTATGAACTATATGCCAACAAATTGGAAAACCAAAATAATGGACAAATTCCTGGACGAATTTACCAAGACTGAATCAGAAAGAACACTAAAACCTGAACAGACCAATAATGTGTAATGTGATTCATTCACCAATAAAACATCTCAAAACAATAAAATGCCCAGGACTGGATGGCTTTATGGCTGAATTCTGCCAAACTTCTAAAGAAGAATTAATAACAATTCCTCTCAAACTACTCTAAAAAATTGAAGACAGAGAAATGCTTCCTAATTCATTCTACAAGGCCCACATTAACCTGATACCAAAGCCAGAGAAGAATACAAGAGAAAAACTACAGGCTAATATTCCTCATGAATATAAATGCAAAAGTCCTCAACAAAATACTAGCAAAATGAACATCTAGCAACACATTAAAAAGGTAAATACCATGATCAAGTGGGATTTATTCCAGGAATGTAAGGATAGCTCAACATACACAATCAGTAAATGTGATAAACAATATCAACAGAATAAATGAGTAAAAATATATAATCATCTTAATCAGTGCAGAAAAAGCATTTGATAAAATTCAACAACCTTTCAAAGTAAAAACTCTCAGCAAACTGAGTACAGAAGGAACATACCTTAAAAACAATAAAGACCCTTTATATGATAAACCCACA